>JARQZK010000760.1:587500-600000 GCA_030704885.1 Cynegetis impunctata
GTATCACAATACAAAGAACATATCTTAAAATAGTTATATAACATAATTTTAACGTAGCAAAACCTTTACGGAACCAAAATATGGTTTAAGTTGAAGAAAGGTTGGCAAATTATTAGTTTTATGCCCATTTGTCCCCCTAAATCAAGAAATCATATCAATTATTATATTATATTGAAGGACAATAAAGCAGTGAAATATTGAACATATATTTTGATTGGTGTGCAAGTACATATATATATATATATATATATATATATATATATATATATATATATATATATATATATATATATATATATATATATATATATATATACCGGGTGTAAATGAGTGATGGGCCACCCCTTTAACTTTTTAATGGATTCTTCGATTTTATTGCATTTTAGGTGGTTTATCTCAGACATAATTCTGAGTTTTTTCACATACAAAATCAATATGGTTGACTTCCGGTTTCAGAGAAAACGATATAAAAATTAAAAATTCAAATGGAACACCCTGTATATTTTTACATATTTTAATTCTGCGGCTTCAAATACATACATTCCATCTGTCAACCAATTTTTTCATATTTCGTAAACAGGGTCGGTCTCAGGAGCAAAGGGAAGTAATAAGAATAAGATTTTTAATAATTACTTCGTTCTTCAGGAATTGAGAAAACTGATGTGTGAATCATTTTGAAGGAATTTGAAGGAGCTTTTTGATATACAGGGTGGCCCATGTATGTTTCTATTTAAAAAACTGAGTTTTGGTTCGAAAAAGAATTTAATCGTTAACAAACTTCACGAAAATGAATTTTTTGAAAAATTATTACTTTGGGCGATATTTTAAATCAATTATTTATGATTCAGACGACGTCGCAGCCATCTACAATAAAAAAAACAAAATGAAAAACAAAAGTGAAACGGCGCTAGAATTGTCATTTGACAGATGAAATCTATGTATTTGAAGCCTTAGAATTGAAATATGTAAAAATATATAGAGTGTTCTATTTGAATTTCTATTTTTTATATCGTTTTCTGTGAAACCGGAAGTTAGCCATACTGATTTTGTATGTGAAAATATTCAAAATTATGTCTGAGAAAAACCACCCAAATTTCAATCAAATCGAAGAATCCATTAAAAAGTTATAGGGGTGGACCATCACTCATTTACACCCGGTATATATATATATATATATATATATATATATATATATATATATATATATATATATATATATTTATATATATATTTATATATGGTATAAAATTTTACTATCATGAAGGCCGAAATTATATATTTCCAAAATGTTTATAAAAATTTTCTTATGCTTACCGGGTAACTAGATGATTCAATAGTATTTCAAATTTTTTACAAATTCAATAACTTGTTCTTAACTTTCAAATTGGTTTTAATATACACAATAAATAGTAAAAGATTTTGTCAATAAATATTTGCACTTTATATCGATTCATACTAATCGTTCGTATTTGTACGTCATTCTGACAGACGTTGAAGAAGTAGGAGTCAATGTGATGTTATCTCAGTTTTATCATGACATTGTGTCGGTCTTACTATTACGTTATATCGATTTGACTGATAACATCGAATTTCAATAATAGATAAATGGATGAAAATCGTAAACTAGAAATATTTAATTTTTTGCGGTAAATTATTTTCGCCTAACAGGTACGTTTTGCTGTTCTGTGCGGGTGAAAAACGGTTTATCTCGATTTCCGACAAAAGTCCTATGGAAGAAAGTCAAATGACAAAGTTGTAGGTAATAAAAAGATCTACAACTTTTGTATTCACCTTTTTTTCACATAACCTCAAAATTTATGTGAAAAATTCAAAAAAACCACGTTTTTGGTTTTTTATTTCTATCTTTCACAGAAAAAAATTGTTTTCAACGGAATTTGGTGAAAACTTACCTTTTTATGTTCCAAATGCACTGTAATTTATTTGATTTGAAATATTTATTTTTTCACCTTATTTTGACAACATCGAAAAAGCACCCTAATTTTCAATCGAAAATTTACTTGCAAAATATCAGCTTTTTCCAAAAACTTGATGTGCTTCATGTTCGATGAAATCTCTACTTTCCGATGATGTATACATTGCTATAGTAAATGTTCTCAGAATATGCAAAAAATCGACAAAAACTCAAATTCGAATTTTTTTTATGTACAATATCATCTAAAAAATGTGACTGCTGCAATTTTGTTCAATGAAACCGTTGATTTATTAAATTCTAATCATATTTATGTCAAAGAAAATCTAATAATATATGAATATACATGTAAATCGTACTATTGAATTTAGATAGTTCAGTTTGATTACGTTATTCATTATAATATTTTTTAAAACATTAATCTTGTTATTTATAAATACCTTATCTTGAATTCTAATCACTTATTCACCAGTTTTTGTCTCTTTGATGGCATTTCTTGATCGCTAGATTCGACAAACCTTCCCGAATCTAGTAGATCTTCATGACCATCACCTTCTTCGTCTCCAATATTATTTTCAGTCTGCCTTGGTTCTTCATCCACAATTTCTTCTGAATCACTAACTTCCTCGTAGTTTTTTTCTTCTATATTGGAGCATTTTCCAGAACCATGACAATTTGCGCATAAATTTGTGCATTTTAAACCATGTTTTCGGCAGCCACATTTTAAACTATTACATCCAGTTTCACAGCTGCAGCAAATAGTTTTGAGCAATATTTCCGGAATTAATTCCTTCTCGGTAAATTTGGGCATGATGCCACGTTGATGCTTCCAGCCCCAATCTGTTGCTGTTAGTTTGTTACCCAACCAAGTTAGAAGCTGATAATATGCCCTGTAACAATGTTGTTCTGCTGCTCCTTCTGTGGGTGGGAGGTTTGCCAATATGAAAGAAGATTTAATTTTTGCCAATTGATATTTTTGAAATCTTAATTGATTCAGTGTTATTTCATCATTTTTACATTTATAAATAGATTTGATTAATTGTAATCCATTTTTTTTGATATCTTCTTTACATGCATCTTTTTTATAAAAAATATTGGCCAAATTTGACAAAATTTTATTGTCTAATAATGAATTTATGATACTTTTCTTTCCTTTCTCGGCAAATCCAGATGTTGTATCGCAACCAGAAATACAATGCAGAAATGCAACAATAATTTTGAAGGATTCATATTTGAAACTATTACACAGAAATCGGTAGGCGGATGAATGAGGAAACATTTGTGTTTCTGAGAACATTTACTATAGTATTTTTTATGACATAAATATGATTAGAATTTAATAAATCAACTGTTTCATTAAAAAAAATTGCAGCAGTCACATTTTTTAGATGATATTGTACATAAAAAAAATTCGAATTTGAGTTTTTGTCGATTTTTTGCATTTTCTGAGAACATTTATTATAGCAATGTATACATTATCGGAAAGAAGAGATTTCATAGAAAATGAAGCACATCAAGTTTTTGGAAAAAGCTGATATTTTGACAGGTGAATTTTCGATTGAAAATTAGGGTGCTTTTTCGATGTTAAGTCAAAATAAGGTGAAAAAATAAATATTTCAAATCAAATAAATTACAGTGCATTTGGAACATAAAAAGGTGAGTTTTCACCAAATTCCGTTGAAAACAATTTTTTTCTGTGAAAGATAGAAATAAAAAACCAAAAACGTGGTTTTTTGAAGTTTTCACATAAATTTTGAGGTTATGTGAAAAAAAGGCGAATACAAAAGTTGTAGATCTTTTTATTACCTACAACTTTGTCATTTGACTTTCTTCCATAGGACTTGTAGTTTTGCCGGAAATCGAGATAAACCGTTTTTCACCCTTAAAAACCCACCCCCTTCACCTTCCCGACCTCAAATCGCCCGTAAATTATTTTTCCTCTCATTTTTATCATATTCTCCTCATATTTTAATGGGTTTCGTCCTACTATTATTTTTTTTCACTTTTTATCATTTTTAAAGTACCCTGGTCTGATACATGGCTAGAAAGGGAAAAGTAATCACTTCCAACAAAACCATAGAGAAACATGATTCCCATTTGAAGAAATACAACTATAGACCATAACTTGAAATTGATTCTTCTTTTTCAAATGATCTCGTTAGTTTACGAGCAACCATGATATTGAGCAGTGTGGACAAACTGCACAAAAAGGTGATGTATGATCAAATCATTGACTTTGTTGAGTCCGAGGGTCTCCTCAGTGATTCTTAGCATAGTTTCCGAAAGAACCATTCAACAGAGAGTGCCTCGATTGAACTTTTTAAACTTGTGCACTTCGAAATTAATGAAGGCAAATGTGTTTGCCTATTGATCTTATGAATAACACATTTGCATTAATTAAATTTCGAAAGCTTGATCTCAGGGGCATTTGCGTTGAATTGCTCGAATCATATTTGTCAGGCAGGATAATGAGAGTGAAGGTTGACGATGTACCATCGGATTCTCGTAATATCTCGATGGGAATTCCGCAGAGTTCTAACCTTGGACCACTATTGTTTTCGTTATTTGTGAACGATTTACCGCAGTTCATTGAATGCAGTCAAAGCGTGATGTATGCTGATGATGTATGCTGATGATGAGCCGGTGGTGGTTTCTGGTTGTAGCACGATTGATTTGAGTGCTGGTGTAGCCAAGGTCTGCGAACTGATGGATGTCTGGTGTCAGAGAAACAGGCTTGTATTGAATCGTGAAAAAACGATATTCATGAATTTTCACAACTCAATTCCTCTTATGCCTATGGCCGACATTACCCTTGCTGATAGCTTCAGATATCTTGGAACCATCGTGGATCCTTCTCTAAAGTTTGAACACCATATTGAATATGTTTGCAAGATGCTAAATAGAGTATATTTTGCCCTACTTCAGCTGCGAAGTTGCATCGGTGAGAGCGACTTGGTGACAGTGTATTATAGTCTGGCATATTGCCGCCCCTCATACAACATAATACTATGGGGCAATGCTGTGCAGAGGCACAGAGTTTTTGTGGCTCAGAAGAGACTGATTAGGTTGATTTTAAGACCATTAGATTCATGTAGGGAGATTTTCAAAATGAAGTCAATTCTAACATTTTCAAACATCAATATTTTTAACGCAGCACTATATGCGAGAAAAAACCTACAGTTCGAAATGCTATGAAGTAGAGGTCATGAAACCAGAAACTCGAATACCATGGTGGTACCAAAACATCGAACATCATTATTCAGGAGGTCCCCACATTACATGCGATAATTGTACACAATAATTTGCCTCTCCACTTGAGGAAATTACCCTTTAAAAACTGTGAGAAAGTACCTTCAAAATAACGCATTCTATTCCTTTTCCGAATTTTTGACTAGATAGTTTATTATCCTAATATACTTTTAATTGTAAATAAATTTTTTTTGTGAGTATCGATTATATTTGTATAATTTATGTGTTTGTATCATAGAAATTCTATTTACATCATTGTTTATATTGACGAGTACACGCATATTGGCCAAATGTACAATAAAGATTATTATTATTAATCACATGTGTCTTAACAGTCGAATTTTTGTTTTCAACTCGAAAACAAAAGAAGATAGGACGCAGTGGCTCACCTAGGCCTTGAGAAAAAATAGTGAAAAACTCATGGTAGACCAGTCGATCTCGAAGTTTGAACCCGCAACCTCCTGAATGCTAGAAAGCGTGATTAACCACTAGGCTAACTAGCTCTCTTGATATTAATTGGGTTATTTATATGTGATTTGGAGTTGTAACGGGCTTCATTGAGACTGTGAGCACTGAAAAGGCAGGGATATGAAGTCATTTAGTTAACCGGAGGAAATCTCATATATTTCAAACTGAACTAACAAGATTTTTTTTGAATTTTTGGATAATGAACGACGAAGGAGTGGTAATAAATGATTAAACAAATATAAAAAATAATATAAGGAAACAGTACAAAATATAGATATATTTACAAATATTTAAGATTGATATTAATATTTCTCGAATATTCAGAATGTTCATGTATTTATGATTTCCATCGACTTTTTTCTCTGATTCAGAATGGCTTTAACGAGAAGATTTTCCTCTTGTTCAGCTCGTATTTCCTTTTGCGCTGTTATATTTTGCTCCCATTTATTTATTTTATATAGCCAACTGAAAAAAATGAGAATGTAATATTAGACGATTAAACATTCTTAAATATGATATAATGAATCAGCGAATCAATCGTTACTAGAATTACAGAACATAAATGTAGCTTTGTTATTCAAAATTCGGATTCATATTATGCAAACCTAATACAACAAAATCACACATTCAATTTTGACTTCAAAATATTTAATGCTGAAGGTAAGGGAATTAAACTGAATTTTCTAGGATTATTACTAATTTTTAAATACAATTATTCTGATCTACTATTGAATAACCAAACTGATCATACTACAAGCCCCCTTCTTAATCTTTTCAAAATTACTGCACTAGCTGACTAGCAGTTTAGGATGGGTTTCTCCTGTCTTATTTCCTGTAACCATCTTCAAATTTACCCTTTCTACACAATCTGTTATTAAAATGAAACTTTTATTCTATCACCCAAAAATTTTTTCGTCCATCTATCGCGTCTCGCATTACTGCTTCAAGGCGCATGGCAGAACAGCCAAGGCCAATATGGTGGCGCGCAATCAGCTGACCGTGTTTATATTCTCAATTATTGGTGCAAGTATTCCACGGTATTCCTGTGTTTTGATCTGTATATTAATGTAAATGTTTCCTTATTATTCTCTTTATCGTGATAGATAACGATACAGCTAATGAGTTAAATAAACCGGTCGTTATTGATAGAATAATTGAAGTTGACGACGATTCAATTATTTAATCAAATATTGCTCTTAGTTTTTAATATGCGTCTATCATCTAAATCAGGGCTTCTTAAACTTTTTTCATTCACGACCCCATTTATGGTTGCGAGTTTCCTGTCGTATCTATATAAAATAAAATAAAGATAAATCGTATGTATCTCTCAAGAAAAATTAACATTCCGAGTAATGAAAAAAAGGTGAATGGTTGTTAAGTTGTCATTTTATTTCAAAATTTGCAATGTTGTCGGACCCTCTCGACTAAGGGTACGAACAGAACGAGTAAGGGTGCGAACAGAACGAGTAAGTCGAGGTGGAGGTGTAGCTCGCGGTCGCGGTCGATGTCGACATCTATGTAAAACAAACACATTGAATTAAATGCGAGCGCACATAACGAGTAAGTCGCGGTGGAGGTTTAGCGCGATGCCACCAAGGAGGTTTACAGCGATGCTTTTGAGAATCAAATCAGTTTGTTTTACATGGATGCTTACCGCGCGGTCTACAAGGATGCTTCACTGTGATTGGCGCGTTCAAGGCAGTGTTGTCATCACCCTCAGCAGCTTGCATAAAAGAAGTGTTGTGAATAATAATAACTATTGCATAACTAATTGAAAAATCGCTATAAAATTTTTTTGCCACTGAATTATTGTTCATTAACTATCCAGTAAGTGCCTGAATTTTTTCGTTCATTAACTTTCCTATTTAATATCGTGAAATAATGTTTATTGTTGAAGTGTTCAAAATGGGCGTGCATTGTCAAAGCCAGATTAGCAGTTTTTGGCCGTATTTTCACCCCTCTGACAAAATTATAATTATTTATCCTATAGTTTCGGAAGTTGAGACTTCACTATAAGAAATTTCCTCCTATTTTCGAATGTTTTTCGAGCCATAAAAATCTCAATTATAGTTGCAGAAAACTAAACCCCTTTTTTGATCTTTCAGTGAATTGTTAATAACTTTCACAGATTTCGCGAGCGGAACTGTGTTTTTTTCAAAAAACATCTACATTCTATTCCGAACCGAATGACATATCGTTCATGTTTTTCCGAGACTGTTGAAAAAAGTTGAACAAAAAAGCACTTGTTGACTAGACTATAGAATGATATCCGATTTCGGAACGCAGTTTCGAACATAGAGAATGATTTCTATTACATATTTTATGAAGATAGTTAAAATACTTATCAATTTTTTTATTTAAACTTAAACTCTAGATGTCGTTAGAAGAGTCGCTAGATTTTTCGTCGCTAGACACATAATTCAAGCCGCTGTAGCAAACAAAATGTCGATAGATCTAGGCATCTAGGCAACACTGGCTCGACTAAGCATCGCTGGTAACCTCCTCGTTATGTGCGATTGTGCGGTCGACATCGACTGAGACTTAACTAGTGGCATCAACCGCGAGCTACACCTCCACCTCGACTTACTCGTTCTGTTCGTACCCTAAGTCGAGGTGGAGGTGTAGCTCGCGGTCGCGCTCGACGTCGAAATCCATGTAAAACAAACACATTGAGTTAAATGGGAGCGAACATAACGAGTAAGTCGCGGTAGAGGATTAGCGCGATGCCACCAAGGAGGTTTACAGCGATGCTTTTAAGAATCAAATCAGTTTGTTTTACATGGATGCTTACCGCGTGGTCTACAAGGATGTTTCGCTGTGATTGGTGCGTTCAAGGCAGTGTTTTCATCACCCTCAGCAGCTCGCATAGAAGACGCGTGGCGCCTGACATTTCGGGTATTAAGTTTATTTTTTGATAATTTGTGCTAAATATGAAGGAAAATCTCATAGCAATTGTGCCGATCACTCATTTCGTAATTATATTCGTAATTATAGGAGCTTTTATTGGTTCTTCTTGAAAAGTATTTAATCATTTAATGACTTCAGACTCATTCTATTTCGAAGCTTCGTTATGTTCATGGCATTAAATATCGTTCCAATTTCAGCATTCTATTTCATTCGAAGGCTACAAGTGGGAAAAAGACAGACCTGTCAGTAGTCTAGTCAACAAGTGCTTTTTTGTTCAACTTTTTCCAGCAGTCTCGGAAAAATATGAGCAAGGTGTCATTCGATTCGGAATAGTATGTGGATATGTTTTGATAATAAAGTGCGGTCGACATCGACCGAGACTTAACTAGTGGCATCCACCGCGAGCTACACCTCTACCTCGACTTACTCGTTCTGTTCGTACCCTAACGCGCCGGCGATCGGCATTTCACCGAGATAACCTAGTTCTTCGAAGATTTTGCAAGTAAAAGTTCGATTTATTGATCGATGAATATTCGGATTCCAGTTCAAACAAACAATCACAATGCTTGGTCAGATCTTTGATCGAGTATTTTGCAACAGGTAACATCGTAAAATAGAATATATAGAGTGACACTTCTGGTAGGAAATAATAGTTAATTTGAATTTACCGCTAAAAATGCCCGTCATGTCAAACATGTAAGATATCTTATTTTTGTTGAAAATTGGGTCAGCTAATTAGATTTAAGATTAATTATTACGTCTAGCAACAGATTTCACGATCGACGTCATCTATAATTGATGACGGCAACTCTCGGTGGAAAGACTAGGTATAGATTAGAGATGAAACGGATAGTGGTTTGGCCGGATACCGAATATTCGGCAAGCTACGAGGCCAGAGCGCCGGATATTCGGCTACCGGATATTCGGTCCTTTATCGCATTACATGACGCGATCGGTTTGATATGAATATAGGCGCGCTGAACAAGATCGAAATATTCGGGCGCGTTCGGGTGTTACCGCACGTGAGCGGAGATCATTGATCAAACTGCCTAATTGCTACCGTTTTAGACCCAGGGTTCAAGTCAGACTATTTAGGAGTTCTTGGAACTGAAAGAGCGAGACAGAAAATTATAATAGAGTATATAAAAAACTTTTACGACGAATCTTCTTCTCACAGTAACAGATCATCGCCGTCTTCGACACCTGCTAAACAAGTGAAAGAAGATGAAACTGGATCCAACTTCACATGTGAAGCCCATGACACTTTTTGGGACTGTTTCAATGAAATGGCAAAGGATAATAGTAGTGAACGTGGAGGTCAAGAAAA
Source organism: Cynegetis impunctata (assembly GCA_030704885.1). Classification (NCBI taxonomy): domain Eukaryota; kingdom Metazoa; phylum Arthropoda; class Insecta; order Coleoptera; family Coccinellidae; genus Cynegetis; species Cynegetis impunctata. The sequence goes on from JARQZK010000760.1 coordinate 597,382, forward strand.
ACAAAGTCCGATTGCTAACGAGATTGACTCTTTCTTAAAGAATCGATCGCAATTACGACCCATACATTTGATGGTCAGATAATTTGAATTACTACCCGCAGTTGTCAAGATTTGCTAAAATTTATCTTTCAGCACCTGGCAGTAGCGTTTACAGCGAAAGGCTATTTTCAGAAGCTGGTCTGGTATACGAAGCCAAGTGGAGTCGCCTCTTAACAACAAATGCGGAAAATTTGGTATTTATTCCCCACAATTTGCCACTTGTTAATTTTGAGTAGTGCACTAATTGATAACAAAAATATTTGCAGAATTTTACTATCCGGAATCCGGCCGAATACTGAATTACTATTCGGTATCCAGCCGAATAGTGAAAACAAGGCCGGATAGGCCGGATACCGGATAGTTACCGGATATCCGTTTCATCTCTAGTATGTAATAAAACGTGTATGTACATTGAAATTTCTCTCGACCCCGGAATTTTGCTAAGCGACCCCACTTGGGGTCGCGACCCATAGTTTAAGAAGGCCTGATCTAAATGATTGTATTAATAATGTATTCCGTACTCTAATACGCAAATTGAAATTAAATTTTATGATTGAATTTATTGTCTGCTATTGATTTCCCATTATAATTCCCATTTTTCAATAATTAAGTTAAGATTAAAAACGCAATTTCAATACCTTAAAACAAATAATTCTCTAAAATTTTTTAGTTTAATGCGTACAAACCGAAAAAAATTTCACTTGCATCTTGGTCTCATAAAACCACACAATAATTTTTATTTATTTCTTGTATTGGATATATCGGAGAAATTGTTCATTTTGTATGCAGCATCTGAAGAAGGTGAAGTATCACCGAAACGTGCGTCATGAGTATTTTATGTAATAAAAGTGTAAATTTTTTATTAACCATTGTTTTAATATCTTGGTTTCATTTTCAAGTTTTTCTCTTGCCAACGGTAACGATACGAATCTATGTATAGATGAATGAAACTAGAGATTATATTATCTAGTCCCAATAACTTACCCATCACTAAATGACCAAATAGACGTTAGGATATTCCCACCCGTTACAACAGTAATTTAAATCTATAGATTGTTGCATTTTCAAATCAGTGTAAATTCATGATAATGGGTTAAAAGTCCGAAACATATATGTCGAGTAAATATAGCAATTTTAGAGGAATCAAGCTAAGTTTGTCACTTTACTTGATTCGTAGTTTCGAAAAATTTTCCACCATGTGTTAAGGGAGCAGTCAATAGACATTATTAATAAAATATGGTGTAATTCTGAACAAAGATACACTGTCTTCATTATTCGTCCTACTAGTGATTGTATAAAGATTAGAAGAAGTAAATTTCAGTAATTTTTTTGGTCACATAATAATACTTACATAAATAATGGTATAGTACAGAAGTACAGTGAAGCTGATACCAAATAAAATGCACCTGGGAAGACTTTTATAGTGTAATTGTACAAAATTGTATAAAATGGACCGAACATTAGGGGCATCAGTGATTCGCATACCCCGAATACAGAGTTGGACTGACCTAGTTCATGAGGTGGCACAATTTTTCCCATTACGGACCTTAACGCTATATGACAAGTGCCGTGAAAGATGTCCACCAGTCCACCTGAAAAGTTATCTATATTGAATCTTTTATATACATATATATATATATATATCTATATATATATATATATATATATATATATATATATATATTAAAGAAACAACAAACCTAAAATATATATCACGTGTTCTGTAATTTTTCGTTCAATAATTAAATATATATATTCACATTAACAGTGTGTAGCATTGTCTGGATTATTGTAGAGAAATAAGAACATAATTATCTGTTTTAAAGAAAATTATATGGGTTGAAAACAATCTTTCCATGCGAGTATAAATCATCATTATTACAACAAAAATTGATAGTAATTTTACTGCGAAACTGAGTGAACTAAGTACTTGTTTAGATGAGCTAAAATGAAAGTTGCATTTCCATTATTAATTTGTAGATTTAACCTGAAATTTTTTTTGCCATTTATATTTACGAGCTATTTTGAAATCGGAGAGTTTTGAGGAAGCGTTGCCGAAGTGGCGCACCTCTAAGGTTGCGCCTGAAATATCAGGTTAAGCTGTGTAGCAGCTTAACCTGATATTTCAGGCTGATATTCAGCTACCAATTTCAGCTTGATCTAGTTTTTGACGTAACATAACCTCATAATTCTCAATTGTCAATGTAAACATTTTTTTTTGAGTTTGTTTTCTGTGACTGTGAGGCAGATTTAGTGCAATAAAGATTGCTCATTCGTTTTAATAGCTACTAATTCTTATTTAACTAATGATAAAATAAACGAATATAAAAGAAAAGTCAAATTTTATGAAGTTACATTTATGGATGCATTCGTTAACTGTAAAGATGTAGTAAAATATTTATCAGGAACAATTATTTGTTAATTATTGCTGAAAGAAATGAAAAATATACTTTTCACCAAAATATCCGAGAAAAATAAAAAATACTATATTTCGATAATAAACTTTTTTCTCACCCTTAGCAACCACTATACTTTACCTTATACCTACCTAAAAGGAAATATCTTCCACTTGGTGCAAAA
>JARQZK010000760.1:602500-683797 GCA_030704885.1 Cynegetis impunctata
ACAAATAATTACTAAGTTAACATGTTCAAGGTAATCAAAAATAAGAAAGCTATCGAATTCATAAGGATTTTGATAAAATAAATAGTTCAAAAAGACGAACCTTCTTATTACCATATTATTCATTCAATAATTTGGTAAATTTACGTTTGACCAAGAGAAATTCGTTGAAAGGCACTTTTTAATTAAATAAAAATTAAAAATAGCGCGTTGCCAAGTTTTCCAAAATTTCGTTAAACATTCCTGAGAAGTATTGAATAAATGTTCTGCCCCTAAAAACGAGCCCTTTCTGTGGTATATGGAAATGCACCTGTAAAAAAAGATTCGGAAGATGAACCCAAGGGCCTAGGAGCGCATAAAATCTAAATCCGGCTCTGTATATATGTCTTGAATTCACTACGTTTATTATCACAAAAATACAAAACTGCGATTGCAATTTCGGTCACTAGATCATCATCGGGCAGATTGAAATAAGAACTGAATATTTAGGCAATAATGATTTTTCCAAGAACATTTTATAGTACCAATTTGGGAAATCCACTTCGATTAGCCCTTCTTGAAATATGTTCCTCTTTTCTATTAAGGTACCTCTAATAATTCTTTTCCACCCGTAAGCGTGGAATATATATATATATATATATATATATATATATATATATATATATATATATATATATATATATAATTATGTATTTATTCAGTTCTTAACTCAATCTGCCCGATGATGGGCTTTTTCAAAGTAGTTTTTGATAATAAACGTAGTAAATTGAAGATTTGTTTTTTCTCATCATATTAAATTATCACGTAGTTACGACGGATTCTATCAACTATTTATAAGATTTTATTGTCATTCTTGTAAAATCACATAATAGGAAGCATCACAGGTGTGAAAATTTTCAATTGTACTCACCCTGTAAAGGTCCAGTAATCAAAACGGTAGCCATCATTATTACAAGCATTTTACATTTTCTACTGTTTTCATCTCCTTTGAAACACGTCTTAAATGTGTTTTTAATATGTCCCAATTCGAAAAAATCTCGAATAAAACTCTTCTTTGCTACCGAATTATCTTCCTCCTCATACTTGACTTCTTTGATCGCTATAATACCATAAATGAAGGCGCCCAGCATTAAAGTATCAGAAACGATATATGCACCCGTAAGTCCCAATGGTCTTATCAAAGTCCCTCCAAGAATATTACCAATAATTAAACCAACGCTTTGGAACATCGAAACAGCTCCAATACGAAGGGTTCTTTCTTCGTGAGTGCTTATACCGCTGATGTAGCTGAAGACTCCGAGGAAAACACAAGTCCATCCTCCTCCAAATGAATATGGAAAGCAGTCTGATAAAGCTACATACCCTATAGGTATTTGCATGAAGAAGTGAGCACAGATTATAAGCTCTACGCCGCTGATGATGTCACAGAATATTGGGTAGAGAATCACTGGTTTCCTTTTTCTATGTCTATCGCTCCAAGATCCGAGAAACAGAACGAGAAGAGTGGGAAAAAATCCACTAGCGGCTGTTTTCAGCGTCAGCATTCGTGCTGCCATCTTCTGTACCTCAGCCTCTTGGTAATCTTCGTATCCAGAATGATCGCGATTGAGCAATGCATCGCATACTGATACGTTGTATCTGAGGTTTACTCTGCACGCCTTCTCAAGATGAGTGTTTTGAGTCGTGAGAAGTCCCATCGTTCCAGATAATATATAGAAAAATATGAGAGGCTCTACAGTGATGTTACTGGCTATATATTTGATCTTCTCTCGCAGAGTAAGGTTGCTCGATTCATTAGAAGTGACGAGTTCCAAACTGATAGCTTTTGGTAGGCTTGGGAGCGACATCTTTCGCATTTGAAGGAACCGTCAGTGAGGAGTTTATTATTCTTGAATCCTAGGTGCAGAACGCTGTAAAAAATGTTTTTTTGGTGAAATATAAAAACTGTAAGTAGCAAAGTATTAGAATAAATGATAAAAATTGTTAATTGATGAATTTTCATAAATATTCGCATGATAATGCCTGATATAGAAGTACTACTTCTTAGTCCCATGATGACTAAATCATGGTAAAATTCTACAGACGCAGATGTTTATATATAATCTTAATTATCTAGGAAGTGAAATAGTCAGAAAAATATTGGTTTTCTCGACGGAATTCTGTATTTTCGGTCTTAACATTATTGGTTCCTAATATATTTGGTAGAGAGCGCTATGGGTTGTTTTGTACATAGTAGTTCGGCGCACTCGTCTCAAAATACATACAACCAGGTCCCTTGAAAGACCAAGCTAGTTAGTCTAGTACTTAACGTATGCTGGCTAGTATTTGGGAGGTCTCGGGTTCAAACCCCGGGGCCGACTGGTCTGCCATGAGTTTTTTTCAGAGGTTTCCTCATGGTAATGTAAGTCACTGCTTGCAAACTTACAAGGCGAATGCTGGGCCAATATCAATCCTCTGAACCCTACCCACACTTTCAATGTGTCATAAATATCCTGTCTCACTTATCCTTAATGCACTTGTACATACAAGTGTATCCTCTGATCTGGCTGAAGGAGTTAATCCCAAACTCAAGCTGCCCGCCTCCCTGACACATACTTCAGGGAGGAATGAAACACGTGTGTTTCCTTTCCTTTTTTCCCTTGAAAAATTTTTTGATTATTTCAAATTATTGAAGAATATACCTTCCTCTTTGTTGAAACTAACGTTAGGGAGAGGAACAATGATAAGTCGTTAAACCATGTCATTGAATGTAATGAGAACCCCTCATTTAGCTCATTCCTATATTAAATAGGAAGAACAAGAAACAAAATTTTCTTGTATCTTTCAAATCAATAAATTCAAGTACCCTGGTCTGTATATAAATATCTTTATCTGGTCTGCACTTAGTTTTTCTCAGAGGTTTTTTCATGTTGTAGGTAAGTACTTGCTAGCAAATGGATACATTCTAGACCAGTATTTATTCTCTGAACCCTACTCAAACTCCTCTATTTCATTAACTATTATTAGTTACATACAAAGTTTATCGTATCATCTGGCTGAAGGAGTTGCTCCTAATACCTGAAGCAGCATGCCTTCCCTACACATATTTGAGGAATACGTGAACCTCTGCCCTTTTCAGAATTGAAAATCATGAAATATTTGTGAAATGTGTTATAAATAACGTTTTATTATGTTGAAAAATTTTCTCAATAATCTAAAGAATCAATGTATTGAATGAATTGTTGTAAAATTCAGTTAACATAATGTTTTAGTTCTATAGAAACGAAATACATTTGGGAAATTCGAAAATTATCTATAAAATAGAGACAGGAAACTAAAATATCCCTGGAGTAAGAAGTTATTTCTGAAAAAATCCCTATCTACCAGAAAAAGTCAACATTAGATTTGTCCATTTGGATTTAAGGAAAACCGTGTTTCTGTTCTGGTAACGTGCAAACAACCACATGACTTCAGATAAATTCTTTATTTCGGCATACAGATAAACATATCACATTTATACGAATAAATTGAAGGATTACCTGTTCAATTATATTCACCGAATATTGAAAAAATGAATTAATAATATTATTCCACACTGACTCATTCAAAACGGGAATTACTTTGACACACATATATAAAATTCGTCTTTATTTTGTTGCATAATCATCATATTCCCTTCCGTGTGGTATTTACCACAAGAGCATTGTTCTAGGCTTTGAAGTGATATTATCATATTTGATTATATTTACCTAGGTTTCTCTTATCACTGTTCAAAGCTACCGAGACTTTGAACTCAATTTTCCAATATTTTAAATCTAGATAGTAGTTTTGTTTCTACAGAGTGTTGTAAAGGGTGGAAAAAAAAGGAAAAACACGTGTTTTATTCCTCCCTGAAGTATGTGTCAGGGAGGCGGGAAGCTTGAGTTTGGGATTAACTCCTTCAGCCAGATCAGAGGATACACTTGTATGTACAAGTGCATTAACGATAGGTGAGACGGGATATTTATGGAACATAGGAAGTGTGGGTAGGGTTCAGAGGATTAATACTGGCCCAGCATTCGCCTTGTAAGTTTGCAAGCAGTGACTTCCATTACCATGAGGAAATTACCATGAGGAAACCTCTGAAAAAAACTCATGGCAGACCAGTCGGCCCCGGGGTTTGAACCCGAGACCTCCCAAATACTAGCCAGCGTACCTAACGTACTCAACTAACTAGCTTGGTGATGGTTTCCTTTGAGATTTGCTGTTAAAACTATATCGTAGGATATTTTTTAATGATTCTGCCTTTTGATCTAATAATCTAAAATTTTGAATATTTGTACATACAAAAAAGTATCGATTTCAACATCGAGTTTTTTGATAGAAACTCAGAGTCTGTTTATAATTTCTTATGATGAATTTGGTTGAAACAATGATCCAGCAAAATCTACAACAAGATACAATACCACTTGACTCAATTTAGTTATTACCAAATTAATACCAATTATTATACTAAGATTAAATTTACTGGTCGAATTCATATTTTTATCATTAATAATAAAATGTTTATTTTCATAACTCAAAAAATATATTATTTGTTAGATTGAATGGTTTGTACAATTTTTCTTTCGTATTCGTTGATTTCTGGATTTCCATTGTCTATAAAGTATGTGAAACAAAAATAAAATAAAAAAATTTGATTAGTAAATGGCAAGTTCAACAAAAAAAATAGCTGAAAAATAAATTCAATTATTCAATTAGTAGGATAAAAAATAATAAAATGCTATAAGTGACTAATAAATTATAAAATAGTGAAAATATAAAATTATACAATCAATATATACGATATTTCGGTTAGTTGAGTATCCCTAACCGTTCTCAAGTGTAGCTGAGATACCCAACTGAACGAAACGTCGTGTATATTAATAATATAATTTTATATTAAAACAATGGTTAAAAATAACAATTTACACATTTATTATAAGAAATAACGCATCACTCACGTTTCGGTGGAACTTCACCTTCTTCAGATGCTAATGGCAAACTAACTATGATTCTCTGTTATATCGAAAACAAGAAATGACAAATTATGTAAAAGGGGTAAATACAAAGATGGTTACAAATAATTATTAGAAAAGGAAAAACCAATTCTGAACTGGTAGTCAGGTAGTTCGGTAATTTTGAAAAGATTAAGAAGGGGGCTTGAAGTATGATCGATTTGGCTATTCAATAGGAGACCGGAATGCTTGTATTTATTTATCTGTAATTATTCTAAAAAATTAAGTTTAATTCCCTTACTTTCAGTATTTAATATTTTAAAATCGAAATTGAATGTGTGATTTTCTTGGATTAAATGGTTTTCATAATGTGAATCCGACTTCTGATTAACAAAGCTACGTTTGTGTTCTGAAATTCTAGTTTGAAAACTTCTGAAAGTTCTACCAATGTAAAACTTATCACAATCGACACAATTAATTTTATAAACTCCTGATTCATTATCTTTATGAACTTTGGATTTATTATTTTTTATATGATTTCCTAAATTATTACCGGTACGATAAGCAATGTTAATGATGTGCTTAGATAAGAGAGATTTAAGTTTTTTACTTGAATTTCCGATGAAAGTGAGGCTGTTGTATTTGATATTATTTTTAGTAAGGGGGTACACCTGGTTAATCGCATTTTTGAAAAACTTTTTATCTATGTCAAATTTAACATAGAGAAAAATATAATTAAACAAATTGCCGTAAATAACAATTATGATTCCAATATTATAGACAATATGATAGATAAAAAGTTTTTCAAAAATGTGATTAACCAGGTGTACCTCCTTACTAAAAATAATATCAAATACAACAGCCTCACTTTCATCGGAAATTCAAGTAAAAAACTTAAATCTCTCTTATCTAAGCACAACATTAACATTGCTTATCGTATCGGTAATAATTTAGGAAATCATATAAAAAATAATAAATCCAAAGTTCATAAAGATAATAAATCAAGAGTTTATAAAATTAATTGTGGCGATTGTGATAAGTTTTACATTGGTAGAACTTTCAGAAGTTTTCAAACTAGAATTTCAGAACACAAACGTAGCTTTGTTAATCAGAAGTCGGATTCACATTATGCAAACCATTTAATCCAAGAAAATCACACATTCATTTTCGATTTTAAAATATTAAATACTGAAAGTAAGGGAATTAAACTTAATTTTTTAGAATAATTACAGATAAATAAATACAAGCATTCCGGTCTCCTATAGAATAGCCAAATCGATCATACTTCAAGCCCCCTTCTTAATCTTTTCAAAATTACCGAACTACCTGACTAGCAGTTCAGAATTGGTTTTTCCTTTTCTAATAATTAGTTGTAACCATTTTTGTATTTACCCCTTCTACATAATTTGTCATTTCTTGTTTTCGATATAACAGATTTAGTTTGCCATTAGCATCTGAAGAAGGTGAAGTTCCACCGAAACGTGCGTCATGCGTTATTTCTTATAATAAATGTGTAAATTGTTATTTTTAACCATTGTTTTAATATGTTTATTAATTTACACCAAGTATCGGCCCAATCAATCCAAAATATAATTTTATATTTTCACTACTTTATAATTTATTAGTCACTTATCCCATTTTATTATTTTTTCAGATACTTCCATTCAATCCTATTAATTCATTGAATTTATTTTTTCAGCTCTTTTCTTTTTGTTTAACTTGCCATTTACTAATAAAATTTCTTTGTTTTTCTATTTCAGATACTTTGTAGACAATGGAAGTCCAGAATTCCATTAATACGAAATATATTATTTATCATAATTTTTTTCGGTTCTTGATTTTTTCATTTAATTACGCTCCTATGTAGTTAATTCATCTGATTATACCAAATATTTAATACATAAAATATAGCTCAAGAAATGCTTCTTATAGGTTGAAATTATTTATAATGTTTTAAATGGAAATTTTCATCAATACAGTCGAATATTTTTCTGACAATTCTATTCGTTACTGAGTTTAAATGTGCCAATAATTTTCTATCGAAGCTGTTTGAGCTAATATCATTAGCAAAATGCATGTTTGATTTCAACGATAATTGAATCTATAATGCGACGTTTCACCACACGATGGCTTCTTCAGATAAACTACAATACAACTATAGTAATCGTTAAAATAAATTTTAAATTTAATAACATTGTTAAAGATTGTAATCATGTAAGAATTCAGTATTCCAACTAAGTTAATAAAGAATAAAGTTTAAACTCTAAAATAAAACACACTTGGCTTAAGTTTCACTATATAAAAATATTTAGATACTGTATTTAGCATTAAAGGATAGTCGACATGTTTCGAGTTATAAACTCATTATCAAGACTGACTACAGGAGAGTATCACATCTTATTTTATTTATTATTTTTTTCATTCGTTCATACAGGTTGTTCACTATTCCATTATCGGAAACAAAGTTAATACAATTAAATTATTAGCCACCAATAACGGCTACAATGAAAGTCTTATCGATAAGCTCATTGGGAAAAAACGAATAAAGAATCTGTCGCATTCAATATACAGCACGCAAACTATTAATGAAGAACACAAATACTTCCCAATAAATTATGTGTCGAATTTGAGTAGCAAAATTTGTAACAGACTATCGAAAAATAACGTTAAAACAATTTGTACAAATAAAAGATACTTGAAGTCATTCTTGGTCAATGATAAAGAAAATTCTGACATCGGAGAAAACAGTGGTATTTACAAAATATTTTGCGACGAATGTCCTGCTTTCTATGTGAACATTGTTTAAAATTTAATCATTCCCTGGATTTCAACAAAACCCAATTGTTGCATTCAGGCAACAAAGGAAAGCTCCTTGACCTTGGTGAAATTCTCGAAATAAGTTCGGCCCATAATAGTAAATTATCCCTTGTAAACGAACAAATTGATTTTCAGGTATCACCTTTGCCATTGTCTGTTTTATAAAATAAGATGTCACTAATATTGAAGTTTCGCTTATCACTTGGTGAAACATGATTAAATAGTGATATTTAAAATAAAAACACAATTAAATTAGTCAACTAGTTTCGTAGTTAATCAAGACTGAACAGAAAAATACTCAACAAGCTCATTTATAATATTGATTGTAGTAGAGGGGAAATTTGGTATTCAACTTGTTCATTTACGATGGGGTAATTCCTCTTAATGGCACTACTAATTTCTAAAATTTCCAACAGGTCAAGACGTTTGCCCTTTTTACCTGGGTGGAGGCATATCGTTTTCTCGAAGTCGATGAAATGGTTAAATTTTATACAATGCTCTGAGAAACCAGTTGTGTTTTGTTAAAATTATTAGCAATAAATAACTGCTATAAAGACATCTTGATTGATCAAATGATAAAGAAAAAACGACATAAGAATATTCTAAATTCAATTTACCCCTCACCAGTCATAAAAAGCGATCAAAAATATCATTTAATAAACTATATTCCAGGAATTAGTAATAAAATCATCAACAGATTATCACAAAACGGTATTAAAAGCATATGTACAAATAAACGTAATTTAAAGTCACTCTTAGTCAATAACAAGGATAGGAACAATATTGGAGAAAACAGTGGTGTTTACAAAATCTTTTGCAATGAATGCCCATCCTTTTATATCGGACAAACAGGCAGAAAAATCAACACTCGCGTAGAAGAACATAAAAAGTCAATTTTGTTTAACAAAAACACAACTGGTTTCTCAGAGCATTGTATAAAATTTAACCATTTCATCGACTTCGAGAAAACGATATGCCTCCACCCAGGTAAAAAGGGCAAACGTCTTGACCTGTTGGAAATTTTAGAAATTAGTAGTGCCATTAAGAGGAATTACCCCATCGTAAATGAACAAGTTGAATACCAAATTTCCCCTCTACTACAATCAATATTATAAATGAGCTTGTTGAGTATTTTTCTGTTCAGTCTTGATAATGGGCCCATAACCCGAAACTAGTTGACTAATTAAATTGTTAATTTTTATTCAATATATTTGTGAAACTTAAAGCCAAGTGTTTTTATTTTAAAGTTTAAAGTTTATTTTTTATGATGTTTCACCAAGTGATGTGCGAGAATTCAATCTCAGTTAAGTTAATAAATTCTTAAGATATTCGTACATCTCATCATCCAACTGTATTCTTGTACAAAAATAGAAAAAGATAATCAATATCAGTTCAGCGAAGAATTCAATAATTTATTGAAACCACTCTGCAAAAGTGGACCAAATTAACGCCAAAATGTGCACACTTACTTGAAAGACTCCATCAATATCAATGAGATATCGAAAGTAACCGACGAAATTTTAAGACTCCAGCACATAACTTCAGAATCTCCAACAGTTTAGCAGAAAGTTTGTAGTCCTATCAGGCACTGGAAAATGTGAACATAATGTATACTCACATCTGTGATATTGGCTTATATAATTTTTCATAAATAGCAATCCATTTTTAAGTTGTTAAGAAGTAAGTAAGTAATTGTGTTCTTCCTGTTATAGAATAATTGGACTCAAATTGAAGTAAGTGTTAATGTAACAAATTGTTTAGTCTCAAAAAAAGCCGATGTAACCCTAGCTAAAAATTTATCAAATGATATCGAAAATTGTATGTAGGAATATGAAGACCTATTTTTCAATAGGCTGACAAAGCGTAATGATTCATATATTATCGAAACTTCGCTGTCTTATAAAACCTGCAACAACTAAGGAATTAAACATCGCACAAATTGATCGATAAATGTGAAAAGTACTCACGATATACATATTAAAACAAAATATTCAAAAATGTAAAAATATGCATATTCGTATTCAATTTTGTGTAGTTTTCATATGTTAATTTATATTTTTTTCCTCAACTAATTGCTATTTTACTCATTAATTTTATGTGTATTTCATATTTATCGATTGATTTTTTCAACATTTTAATGCGTGAGAAATTGTTCAATATTTATAAAAAAAAGGGTTGCTTTATAAACTAACGACATAATTTTTGAAAAATAATCAAACATACTGATAAAGATAATTTTATAAAAATTTAAGTAGGTACTTTATGAACATATCAAGTCAACTTTGCATAATTTTGCCCAAATATGAAAATATTGAGGTAAATGATTCCAAAAAATCACTATACAATTTTTTTGTAACTTTGACTTTCATATTAGTCCGGGGAAGTAAGATCAAAAAATCTATCAATGAGAAAAATAAAAAAAGTAGGGGTTATTTTTTTTTTAAGTAAGTACACTGACCCCTCATCGCTTTCCTAAATTTCTGACCAAATCCCGTGAGAGCTCGAAACACAGCTTGCAAGCACATTTTAAAGCACTAAAATTCGATGATTTTTTGCTTATAACTTTTTCTGATGTACTCGCACAAAAAAATCGTAGAGATCAAATTCACAGTAAATTTTATGCCCTACACGATGACGTAAGTCGACTTTTGAAATGAAAATTTTTTCGACTCAAAATTTTCCAAAAAATGAAAATTGTATCGAAAGGTCGTGTTTTAACCGGCAACCATAATGAAAATAACCATATCGAGATCAAAACATAGGGAAACATAGATGGTGTGCTATAAAAAATTTACGTATTTTCAGATTTGGAAAATTCAAAATGGCGGCCGCAAAAATCGAATATATATATATATATATATTTTTTTTTCAATCACGCTTCCTCTTGAAAACATTAACGATATCGAAACGCGGTTGGTTGCAATCGATAGGGGAAAAGTTGTAGTTTTAGGCATGAAATAAAAAAAAAAACTTTATAAATTTTGTTACATATCTTTTTTTGAAAATTTATAAAAAAAAAAATTTTGTTTGTTGAGTTTTTCCTCATTTTTGCATTGAAAAATAAAGTCAATCATTATACTCATACCCGAAATGTATTTGCCGTTAAAAAACGCGTATTTAAAAAACAAATTGTTTAAATACAATAATCAGAAGCCGAGATATAGAAGCACAAAGTTCGCTTCGTACTGTGACCATACTATTAAAAATTAAAAATGCGCGTGTATTAGTGAAGACCCGTTGGGGTGCTCGGCGACAATGGTCTCCCCGCCACTACGCCGAGCAGCTGCCGCGTTCATATTCGGGCGAACGCGGCAAGACTACTGATTTATTTTTGATGCAACCAGTGACCCAACGTTCTTTTAAATCTGTATTTAATCACTACACAGGTTAAACAATCTAATGCAACACTAAGAATTTGAAAATTTTTAATAGTATGATCACAGTACGAAGCGAACTTTGAGCTTCTATATCTCGGCTTCTGATTATTGTATTTAAACAACTTTTTTTTTGAAATACGCGTTCTTTAACGGCAAATACAATTCGAGTATGAGTATAATGATTGACTTTATTTTTCAATGCAAAAATGAGGAAATTAATTTTTCCTCTCTATATACTTACTTCCCCGGATTATATTGCCGTTAATGATAATAAGTGGAAAATTTACAGTTCTGTAGTAGATAAAATGTAAATTCATTGTATGATTTCGGTAAATTTGAAGTGAAATGACATTGCATTATTCTAAAGACATCAATTTAGATTCAATTTTCATTTGTATGCCTGGAATATAATCAAATTTTTATATCAGAACTTCAACAGTCTTCGAATCTATACTACTACATTAAATATACGAATTATTTATTTCTGAGATATTAAAATTACAACATAAGTACGTATAATCACTTAATTCATTCATTTATTTTTTTACAATATCTACTAATTTCCTTTTTGTGGTTCTGTAAATTTTCTTGGGATTTTATTTTGTTTTGCTTAATTTCTTTGTCTCTTTTGTTTGATTTGTAGCCAGCTTGAAAAATTGAAGCATTTATGATGTTCACTACACAGTGTATTAAAATAAAATTGATTTCATACCTTATCCACTTTCATGAAAGCTTCACTTGTTGGAAAAGAATATATGCGATGTTTTAAACATTTCAATCACCTATTCAGTAATTAATGTAATTCATCTAGTTCACGCAAATTAAGGTAGACAGGACTATTTGATTTAGGTTCAAAAATAAATAACTACTTTATTTGAATTGAAGATAATGAAAAACAGGTATTGTATTCCCAAGTACATATAACAGTGAGAGGATTGCTTTGACATAAAAATTAAATAATTGTAGATCATATAGAAATTTACATGGTGTCAATGAAAAATTGTTCTAACCTCCGAATTCATACTATTTATTTCTCTGAAACTGTTTAGATAGGTACCAAAGTAATTGGCTTTCCAAAAAAAAAAAAAAATAATGTCTGTTGCACAGATGCTACTTTATCTCTTTCAGAGTCACCAAATCTTTTCGTTGGAAACCAATTGAAAATTATATAAATCCTTGTTTTATAGCTTATATCCTTGTATTCTTTGCGGTTGTAGGCAGGGCCGGCCTAAGGCGAAAATTGCAAGTGTCCTAGACTCAAATTTTATGCCCCTGCCGGGGGGTCTGGGGGGGGTTTGGAATTTTTTGAAATTTAAGGTCCTAAAACACAGTTTTTATGCACTTTTGCGCCTTGCAGAACATTAAATTTATTTATGACAATTTGATTAATTATTGATTGACTTGATATGTTCAGATTCGGAAGAAGTTTAGGTAGGTACCATAATTTTCAGAACCTTAAAAATTGAATTATAGAAACAAAGGAAGTACAAAGAGGACTGTGTATTGAAATAATTGTAAAACATGATGGAAAAAATTCCAAAACTAAAACAAAAACCATATTGAATATTAAATATAAAGATAAGGAAAATAATGTGAAGAAAAACTAATTATTCCATCGACACATAAAAAAATTGAATAAAGTAAAATAACGAGTTTGTTCAATACTTTCATATTACTATATAACTTATATCTTTAATATTGGAAATGTAATATGAAATTACCACTAACTTCACAAATTAGCGATGGATGAATGCTTTCATATTTAGTATGTACGCTTCATAGAAACGAAAAAAAAAGCTCTATCGCAGCGAGCTGCATTAGAAGAGCAGGTTTTCATAAAGTATCCAGTTTAAAAAATATTTTTCCAAATTAAAAAAAAATGCGCCCTCTAATGTGTAAACAATATTTATTTCCTCTTCGGGGGATCAACCCCCCAACCAATTCGTATCAAAACCAATCACATCCAAGGTATACGAAACTAAGTACTCTATTTCTATAAAATTGCGCTCTTTATCGTGTGAACAAGATTGCTATTGCTTCAAAATTGCGCCCGTTATCGTGTAAACAATGCTAAAATACATAAGCATATACATACGAACATATATATATATATCTATATATATATATATATATATATATATATATATATATATATATATATATATATATATATAAATTTATCATTTTTTTTCACAGAAATTGGTCAATTTCATGCCCCTCCAAAAGGCTTGAGTGTGCGGCTGCATACTTCGCACACCCCTTAGGCCGGCCCTGGTTGTAGGTTTACTTGAGGGCCTGTAGATAATTATATAAATCTTCTGTTTGACAAAGCATACTGAGCTAACAACCGAGCAGTGATGTGCGTTTATTAGCATTCGAGACGACCTGGGTTCGTACCTCGCAAGCGACTGGTCTGCCAGAGTTTTTCACAAATGTTTCTACATAGCTTAAGTCAAAGCTTGCAAACTTATAATTCCTAAGGGTGCGTTCACAAAGAAAGCTGGTTACAAGCGCTTGTTGGCAAGCGGTTGCTCCAAGCTTTTGAGAATTTTGTTGTGTGTACACAACAAACGCTTGCATTTCAAGCTTAGTGTTTTCTCAGCTCTCGTTGAGACAATGTCTTCTTCAAGTGATGAAGAGTTATTTTTGCTTGAAAATGTCGCATTAAAAATTCGTAGAAGGAAAGTCGGTGTTCATGCAATTAACCGTGGAAGAGGTAGTTTTTGGGAATACCACCATCTATTTCCTCAATTGAAATTGGACAAAGTGAGGTTTTTTTCTTATATGAGAATGGAGTTAAGCACATTTAGTTACATCGTCAAGAAAGTTGAAAGCGTTTTAGTCAAGTTATGGGGAAATTGGCGTAAGCAACCTATCCATGCCGAAGAACGACTAGTTATTTGTTTAAGGTGAGAGCATAGTGTCTTTGATTTTTGTAATAAATACTTATCATTACATTTATTTATAGAATATATCTTACATACAGGGTGTTTCAATTCTTTTTGTTATTTTAAATTTAGCAACCGGGCAAGTCCTGAGAAGTCTTCATTTCCATGATCTTGAGATCCTTCATATTCATGTACTTTGAGGCGTTTGTCCCAAATAGTCCCTTTTCTAAAGACTTGAGATATCAGTTCATCGACATCCATGCTGCACAGTTGTTTGTCACTGACTGGTTCGGTCAACAAGAGCCGGAAAACAAGTGCAAAACGTTCTTGCGTGCTTGTCAGAACTTGTAGCAAGCGATTGCTAGCCGGGACAGGCTTTGCCTGTGAACGCACACGCTTGATACAATGTAGACTTTTCTCACGCCAGTTGGAGCTTGCAAGCGCTTGCACTTGTAACCAGCTTTCTTTGTGAACTAAGCTTGTTTTGATGAGCTGAAATGATAGTAACTTTTCCTTGATTAATTAATCTGTAACTTTTTCGCAATTTCTATTTACGAGCTATTTTGAACTAGGAGAGTTTTGGGTAAGGCCCGAGAAGGCTCTAACCTAATGTCGCCCCCAAAATATCAGGTGAAGCTACTATAATTTATTATTAGGCTCTTGCACTGTATAATATTATTAAACTAAGTTTAATGATAAACCGAGTTTAATTCGACATTTTCGCTTGCACCAAAATATAAACGGCGTCTAAGCCGTCTTAAACCCCGCATAAACCAAGTGTAGTTAAACGACGTTTTATAATAAAACGGTGCAAGGCCACCATTGATAGGAATAATATGGAATGTGTTCAGCGTAAATTCTTAAAATGAGTTGCGTTCCCTATCAATGAAAGCTTTAGCCACCAGAAGAAAGAATTTCGATAAAATGTTTATATATAAATTACACAATAACTTTATTGACTGTGAATATTTAGTTTGTGGGTTACAATTGAATGCTACTAATGTAATTATGAGGCACGTTCAGTGTGGATTTCATTGTAGAGGTAAATTCGATAAGTAGATTTATTCCCTATATCCATTTTTAGCCTAAAGACACATTTTGAGGCAGAATTATTTTTTTGCCAACTGGGTTTGATTTTGATATAGTTTTTCAAATTTAGTATAGGTAGTTTATTTTTTATTGTTGTTATTTGGACGTTGTTAAATTGGCTTTGCCATTTGTATTAAATAAATAAGTAATTTGGCTATCAATTTCAGCCTGATCTTGATTTTGAACGTAACATAAACTCAAATGTCAATATTGTCAATTGTCAATGTCAAAGATTTTTGTTTGTGTTTGTTTTCTGTGAGGCGGATTTAGTGCTATAAAGATTGATTATTCGTTTTTATAGCTCTACGTAGTAGTGTGTTATGGCTAAAGTCAACTTCAAAAACCTGAGTTCTCCATAAAAGGAAGAGATCGTTCAAGGGATGAAAGGAAAAGGAAAGGAAAAAATTAGTTTAGATATAATTTTAATTTCAATGCCTGGAATATAATTATCAAATTTCTATATTGGAACAATTGACGTATGCAAAAAAAAGATGGTAAATAATAAATAAGAACTTTAACAACTATACTACTATGTTTAAGTATGTATATAAGTACACAAAATAACTTAGATGGGTAAACATAAATTCTTTAATTTATTTTTTTACAATATCTACTGATTTCCTTTTCCTGGTGGACATATTCTGCTTCAGTAAGCTTTCTTCTTGTTCTTCAGGTTTTTTTTCATTTTGTTCTATTTCTTTATCTTTTTTGTTCGATTTGTAGAGCCAGCTAGAAAAATAAGCGTTTATAAAATTTAGTAAACAGTATGTTAAAATAAGAAGCGTGTTGCCATAGCTTCAAATGAAATTTTCTCTAATTAAATGTGAATTCTCCTGTTATTATAGATGATGAATAGAAATATTTCAAGGGATTATTGTTATAAATAAATGTTTTATTTTTTCTTCATTGGCAGCAAAATACTACAATCTCTTGTTCTTTTTGGAATATAGAAACAAAATTTTATACTAAGAACAATTTCATGATTAAATTTTTTTTGACAAAGAATGTGGAAATACGATGTAGAGTAGCCCATAAAAGAAACCAAGGGGTGGCAACCACATCTTAATTCTTGTTTATTTTGCGTTGAAATGAAAAGGAAAAATCTGTTGCAATCGCTGGTAAAACAAATCCAATGATTATGTTTTCCAACAAATTTAATTTTATTGGATGTTGAAATTGACTTCTGAAAAGAAGTAAAATGTTTGTGCACAATGTTGCCGAATATTTTGTAATATTTCATGTTTTAGTTCATCTCGATATTAGGAAGCCAAAAATTTCTAAAGATTTTGCTGAAATTCATAACAAGGATGTAATAAAATATAGCTCATCTTATTCCTTTTTTCAAATAATATCAGCAGCGATAGTGAACAAACGTACTTCTTGATAATACTTACAAGAACAAGGGAAAAGTAATGAAGTATAACACTGTGGAAATAATGTAAAATCCTCCCGGAAATAGACTAATGGTACGGTTGTACAGAATAGAATACATGGGTCCAAATACAAGAGGCATCAGAGCTTCGCACACGCCGAACACAGAGTTGGCCTGGCCCAATTCGTGCGGCGGTACAATTTTTGACATCAAAGATCTAAGTGCTATGTGACACGTGCCATGAAAAATTTCGAAGACACTACCTGAAAAATCGTTGAGAATTGTCTATCACTTTATTATTGTTCGTTGAAATCGACAGACGAATGTTTCGATATCTCGGCGAATATTTACTTACCTAGGAGGAAAACGTAACCGTTTGGTGCGAAGGCGTATATAAGACATCCTGATATTTTGCTGACCAGTGCTATAATTCCTAATATCGCGTCATCCATCTTCAGTTTCTTTGAGAAGTAGGATAAGGCAAATATAGAACCTGTAATAATATTATTGAAAACTCTATCGCGGCAAGCTGCATTAGAAGAGCAGGTTTTCATAAAGTATCCAATTTAAAGAAATTTATTTATTCAATTAAGATTTCTTTCCAAATTCAAACCAGTTTTCCATCTATTTGGATTACCAACTTTCAACCCTATTGTTTCAACATTGCGCCCCTTATCGTGTAAACAATATTTATTTCTTCCCCTATAGCTCAAACCCCTAACCAATTCGTACCAAAAGGCGACATACAAAGCTAACTATCTACCAACTTTTAACACAATTGCTCAAAAATTGCGCCTTTTCTTGTGTTAACAAGGTTCATTTTCTCCCCTGTGGCTCAACCTCCTAACCAATTTGTACCAAAACCAATCCCATCCTAAATATCATACGAAACTTACTCTCAAACTTTCAACCCTATTGCTACAAAATTGCTCTATTGTATAAATAAGATTTATTTCCTCCCCCGGGGGTTGTCAATCCCTTAACAAATTTGCTCAGAACTCATCAAATCCAAAATATCATAAGAAACTTACTTACAAAATTGAGCCCTCTATTGTTTGAAAAAGATTGATTTCCTTCCCCGGAGGATCAACCCCCCACCCCCCCCCCCACCAAACAAAATCGTATCAAAATCAATCACATCCAAGATATCATACGAAACTATCCACTCACAAACTGCTCTTTTTTTAAATATATGAAATTGAGGTTTTGATGCCAAACATCATAAAAAGTCATGAAACGAAAAACTATCTTGATTCCAGCTGCAACCTTGCTAATCGCAGGTTTTCAATGAAAGTTGTTAGTTGTTATGAAAACACATAAATATAGATCTTCAAAAAATACAAATTTTTTTAAATACCTGGTTAAGAACAAATAGTTATGCATCAAATTCAATTTTCGCATATGTTTAAGCTGCATATAGAAAATGAAATAGTGAAGAATAAAATTAAGACGTTTGTGGCAGAGCTCGGCTGCTCATGAGTTTCTTTTAGTTCATACTATGTGACTTTCTCAAAAAAGTATGGTGGGAGTGGAAGATTCTTACCCAATTTTCAAGTAACTTTACCTGTTGTTTGTATGATGAACTGCACTGTATTGTAGATAGTGAAATCAACTTCATTCCAACCAAATTTGATTCTGGTGTAGAGGTAAATAACAGACATCTCTCCTAAAATATGATATATGTGAATTCAGTAAATTCATCAATAAGAAAATATCTTCGTTTCATAATTAGATATAACGATGGATGAATACACACACGAAAAATCATATTTCATCTTTTAGATTAGGTATGCGAAGTAAACTTCTTGCCAAAAAAATTGAAGTTTATAATTAACAGTTAAAAAATAAGAGTTTTTTTTTTTTAACTCGAGGGACCTACAGTTTAACGCCGGTTCCGAACGGCCAATGGGCTTGTAATCTGAGTACATTACCCAACATTTTTAATTATTATTAACCACTGAAAACCGGACATATACAACACCCAAGAGCGAGGTGGGAATCGAACCCACAATCCTCGGTATACAAACGATAGAAGGCAGTTCACCTTACCGCTGGGCTACCGAGGCCTCAAAATAAGAGTTGATCGTAGAGAGTTGAAAATTTAGGATTGTATATATTTTTGAATGCTGTATCATAAAAAAAATAGCACAGAAAATTTCTTCTGAAAAAAAAAATTAACCCTCAACATTTAGGGAGATGAAAAATAAATTTTGTCTGATTCTCAGGCCTAACCGATATGCACACAAAATTTCATGAGAATCGGTCAAGCCATTTCAGAGGACTTCAACAAATAAAGAATATGGGTTTATCGTAGAGGGATGAAAATTTAGGGATGTATGTATTTTTGAATGTTGTATCATAAAAAAAATAGAACAGATAATTTTGTCTGAAAAATGGAAAAAAAATGAAGGGGTGGACATTCAGGGTGGTGAAAAACAAATGGTGGCCGATTCTCAGACCTACCCGATATTCACATAAAATTTCATGAGAATCGGAAGGTCCATTTCGGAGGAGTTTACTTTCAAACACCGTGACACGAGAATATTACATATTAGATATATATATATATATATGTATATATATATATATATATATGTATATATATATATATATATATATATATATATATATATATATATATATATATATATATATATATATATATATATATATATATATATATATTATATATATATATATATATATATATATATATATATATATATATATATATATATATATATATATATATATATATATATATAGTATATTCAAGAAATTATGAAATTTAACGTGCCTTTTCACACTTCACTTACCTTGTAAAGGCCCAATAATCATTATCGTCGCCATCATTATAACAATCGTCTTCCACTTCCTGTTACTCGGCCCCTCTTTGAAGCAAATTTTAAAAGTGTTCTTTACGTGATTTATATCAAAGAAATCTTTAAAACAACTCTTATATTGCCTGACCTCCTTACATTCTACTTTCTTATCTTCTTTAATCATAAAGAAACCATAAGTCAAGGCAGAAAACATTGTGCATACCACAAACGCGTAAGAACCCCGCAGACCTAAAGGTTCAATTAAGATACCTCCAATAATGTTTCCTATAACTATTGCAACATTTTGAAACATAGAGAGCGACCCTATTCTTATTGTGCGATCTTCATCAGAACTCAGTCCGCTGACGTAGCTGAAAATTCCAAGGAAAACGCAGCTCCAACCTCCACCAAACGCGTATGGTAAAGAATCTGATATCATTACATATTCGATGGGTATTTCCATCAGAAAATGGGCACATAGGAGAAGTTCCAGCCCGCTTAACATATCACAGATGATTGGTATCAAGATCACAGGTTTTCTTCTACCGTGTCTGTCACTCCAAGACCCAAAAAATAATAACAAACAAGTAGGGAAAAAACCGATGATTGCAGTCTTGTACGCAAACATTTTTGCAACCATTTTTTGGACATTAGCTTCTTGGTAACTCTCATAACCTGTCTGATTTCTTTGTACCATGGCTTCGCATACGGACGAATTGTATTGTAAGTTCACTAAACAAGCTTTTTCCAGGTACAAATTTTGAGATGCGAGGAGACCCATCGCAGCAGGAAGAATATAGAAAAAAATCACGGGTTCCACTGTGATATGAGTGGCGATATATTTGATCTTTTGCCAAGTGGTTAATGATTTTGAATTTCCTTTTATGTCTAGGAATTCCATACTGATGGCATTGGGAAGGTTTCGCAATGACATCTTTAAAAGGTATCTTTAAAGCTAATTAAAATGAATTATCTCTTTGTTTAGAGTATAAGATCGTACACATAGGTATATTCACCCACTAAGTTTGCCTGTATTCCTTAAAAATTGATTTCATTCCTTATCCACTTTCATGAAAGCCTCAATTGTTTGAAAAGCATATATGCGATGTTTCAACCAATTCACTCACCTATTCAATAATTAATGTCATTCTACTAGTTTACGCAAATTAAAGGTAGATAGGACTATTTGATTTAGGTTCAAAAATAAATAACTACTTTATTTGAATTGAAGATAATGGAATACAGGTATTGTATTCTCAAGTACATATAACAGTGAGAGGATTGCTTTAACATAAAAATTAAATAATTGCCAAAATTGTAGATTATATAGAAATTTACATTGTGTCAATGAAAAATTGTTCTAACTTTCGAATTTATACTATTTATTTCTTTGAAACTGTTTAGATAGGTACCAAAGTAATTGGCTTTCCGAAAGTAAAAAAAAGTAAAGTCTGTTGCACAGATGCTACTTTCTCTTTTTCAGAGTCTCCACATCTTTTCGCCAGAAACCTTTTGAAAATTATGTAAATCCTTTTTTTATAGCTTATATCAGAGGCCTCGGTAGACCAGCGGTAAGGTGAACCGCCTTATACCGTTTGTAAACCGAGGATTGTGGGTTCGAGTCCCACCTTTTTTTTTTTTTTATGAAATATGCTTTTTTAATTATCAAATTTAACACATACATATATACACATACATTTTATAATATCTAGAAATATAAATAAACAACAAATTAAAATTATTCGGGACAAGCTCCATCAAAGCCATTCAAAGCACGAAAAACAATCAACAACAAATCTGTTCCCAAAATATACACATATATATTTTTCAAAGCATTGTTCCAAATCAGCAATAATTGCTGGTACCGGAACATATTTATATTTTGATTTCAATGGCCGTCAACATATCTCATCAGTTCAGCTTTGAATGAGGAGTAGCTATCTTTATTTTTAATATAGTTTGGCAAAAGGTTGAATGTTTGAAGACATTTAGAGAAGGGATTATTCAAGCCAACATTCGTTCTCACTTGAGGTAAATAAATTAGGTCTTGATTTCTGGTTGCATATGAATGTATTTCATTAACTATGCTCATGTTTGTGTTGCATTTTTGTTGATTTTTTGTTATTTTATAAATAAATTTGCACTGTTCAATTTGTAGAATTTTTTCTAGCGGTAAAATTTTCGTCTGATGGTAAATCATTTCTGTATTCGTTCTGTAATCATAGCCAAATAAAGTTTTTTACCACTTATTTTGTAAAGTTTTTATTTTATTGAATGTTGTTTGAGAATACACCCCCCAATTTGTTATCAGATATCTGAATACAGAAAGGAAGTAAGCATTATATACCATTATTTTATTTGCTACATTTAAGTAGCTTTGGCATCTGTAAAGTGCTCCAATCATTGGTACAATTTTTTTTGTCAAGTGTTCTCCATGTTTGTACCAATTCAACTTGTCATCGATCACCAATCCTAAATATTTGGTATGATCCACCCTTTGAATTGACTGATCTCCAATTCTTATATCTGGGTCGTAACTTTCTTTATTTTTATTTTTAAAAAGCATGTACACTGTTTTTTTCACATTTATCTGTAACTTATTAGACAGAAGCCATTCAGCATATAGTTCTAGATCACTATTCACCAAGTCCTCTAGTTCTGCCAAGTTAGATCCTTCATATACCAGAATGGTATCATCCGCAAATATGTAATAGCGAGCCTTAAGATTTGCCTTTTGAGCATTAAGGTGTGTAAAGAATATAGTAGAGGTCCAGGACAGAGCCTTGTGGGACTCCACAGTTTATATTCGCGATTTCACTGTTGACCTATCCAGAGATACATATTTGTTGTCGATCTGTGTCAAGTATGATATTCAGTATGCTTGCCACTTTTTCCTCTCAATACCTAAAGAGGTCAATTTCTCAATTAATATTTCATGATCCACTACATCGAATGCCTTCTGCAGATCAATAAATATTGTTATTATGTATTTTTTGCCATCCAATTTAGTTATGACATGGTTTAGAAAGTCTATCGTATCACTTTGGGTGCTTGATTGTTTCTGAAAACCATATTGATACTTGTCCAATTCAACATATCTAGTAAGGAAGTTCATGATACGATTCCTGATAAGAACCTCCACAATTTTTGACAATGCACAGACTACGGTAATGGGGCGATAATTTTCCAGGTTATTTTTTGATCCTGATTTATGGATCGGGGCAACCTTTCCTATTTTTAGCTCCTTTGGAAATTCCCCTGTTTCGAACATTTTCTTGGGTGTTGTGTATGTCCGGAATTTAGTGGTTATTTATGATGAAAAATTGTTGGGTAATGTACATCGTTTACAAGCCCATTGGCCGTTCGGAACCCTTCGTTAAACTGTAGGTCCCTCGAGTTAAAAAAAAAAAATAGCTTATATCATTGTTCTATTCCTTACGGTAGTAGGTATACTTGAGTGCCTGTAGATAATTATATAAATCTTCTGTTTGACAAAGCATACTGAGCTAACAACCGAGCAGTGATGTGCGTTTATTAGCATTCGGGACGTCCTAGGTTTGTACCTCTCAGGCGACTTGTCTGCCATGAGTTTTTCCCAAAACAAAGCTTAAGTCAATGCTTGCAAACTCATAAGGCGAACGCTGTGCCAGTACCCTTCCATAAAATATTTAGTCTTTTCTTCTTCTTCTTTAGATGCCATCTTCTTCTGAAGGTGATGACTTCCAAATTTTTGCAATTTCTTTTTATGAGATTTTTTGAACTAGGAGAGGTTTGGGGAAGGCCCGAAGCGTCCCTATTCTAGTGTTGCCTTCGACCTATCAGGTAAGGATGCTATAATTTGGCTATCAATTTCAGCCTGATCTAGTTTTTGAACGTAACATACCTAACCTCAAATGTCAATATTGTCAATTGTCCATGTCAATGATTTCTGGTTGTGTTTGTTTTCTGTAAAAACGGATTCAGTGCAATAAAGATTGATTGTTCGGTTTTATAATCTCTACGTAGTAGTGAATTATGACTAAAGTCAAGTTTATAAAACTGAGTACTTCATAAAACGGAATCTTGATCGTGAAAGGGATGAAAGGATAAAATCAATTTAGATTTAATTTTGATTTCTATGCCTGGAATATAATTATCAAATTTCTATATTAGAACAATTGACGTATGCAAAAAAAAATATAGTAAATAATAAATAAGAACTTTAACAGTGTTCTTATTTATTTCTGAGGTATTAAAGTTACAAGATAAGTACACGATATGACTTATATGGGCAAAAATAAATTCTGTCATTTAGTTTTTCATAGTATCTACCGGTTCCTTCTTTATGGTCGAAATATTCTGCTTCAGTAAGCTTTCTTCTTGTTCTTCGGATTTTGTTTTGTTTTGCTCTATTTCTTTATCTTTCCTTGTTTGATTTGTAGAGCCAGCTAAAACATTAAAGAATTCATATATTTAGTAGACAGTAAATTAAAACAGGATGTATGTGGCCAGAAGTTCAAAAGAATTACTAATTGTGTTGAATAGTAAAATCAACAAAATTTATTTTATTATTTTACCTATATCAAATATGTCACACTGATTCTAGTTCACGATTTTCTCTGATTAAATTTGCACCCCTCTGTTATTATTTATTTTAAATCTACAGCACTCAACAGCCAATTAGAGAGTGGGAAATATTTTTAAAATGCAAATTATTCAAAAAAAAACAAGCAAAAATTAGAAACAATATTACAGAAACATAGGAAACGATGCAACTCTGTGAACCAACCAATTATAAATGATTGATAATAATATTTGAAGGGGTTGTTGTTATGAATGAATGTTCAGTGATTTGTTGAAGTAATGTAACAGTTATTTTGTTCAATGAATATTTTTCTTCCATGGGCAGCATAATACTACAATACTTTTGTGTGTTTGAATATATTCAACATAAATATATATTAAGAAAAATTTCATGGCTAGATTTTTATTGACACATATTTATGGGAGACAATACAGGAAACCAAGTGCTTGGCATGACTTTATAATTCTACAACTTATTGTAATAATCATTTATCCTTGGAGTTTAACAAGAATATATAGCTGAGATGGTGGATAAAAGTAGGATTCAGTTGTCAATTCTATATAGGTACAAAATATAGCAGCTACTAAAACATACAAATAATTAACACTCAAAAAGGCAGAGCCTGTATGTGAGAGACTTAGAATAAGCTTAGCTGTCAATGTAAAAAAAAAATTAAAATTAAAATGCGAAATGGATCGGCACATGCGGTAAAACGTTAGTTTATCTAGTCTATGTGGATATATATATATATATATATATAAATATATATATATATATATATATATGTATATATATATATATATATATATAATATATATAATAATGTATATATATATATATATATATATATAATATATATGTATATATATATATATATATATATATATTACAGGGTCCACTTACAGTTACTTTAATTCGAATTTGCATTTATTATAAGTATATCAAATTAATAACATTGCAGAAATAACCATTGCGTGACGTCTTTTTAGTATTTCACTACGATTGGGAGGTTTCCTTAACTTGATTCGTTTTATGTATTTGTCGATTGCTTTATATTTACGACTCAGGTATACACATTCGGATTTTATATATATATATATATATATATATATATATATATATATATATATATATATATACAGGGTGTCTCACCGGAAAGAACGCGATCTGTATATGGAAAACTAACAGTAAGAAACTTTTGAAAATTTGAAAGTATACTAATGTTGATAGGAGCAACTCGACTAAAATATTTTCAAGATGGTGGAACTTCCGGTTATACCGGAAGTAGATACCAACTTGCTTATTTTAAATTGGATACCCTATATATTAATATATTTTTAGATTCTACGCAAGATTCTAGGCAGATTTTATGTATTATGTCCTATACCTAAGTATAAGCGTTTTTGACATATTTAGGTTTTTATGTCAAAAATGACGATTGCAAGCCCTAATATAATTATCAATTGTTCCTATAACGATTCCCGTATTACTTACTTTGGGGTGGATTCCTTGTTGAAAAAAACTTGCTTTAATAGATTTTGTATAGTATTTGGATAACTATTCATACAGGGTGTTCGAAAAATAAGATCTAAAATGAGATTGAGGAAACTGTCAAAAATCAATTTTTTCAAATGGGAACCCCCCATTTCTCTTATTTTGTAGTATTTAGCATTTAAAAACAAGGTAACTTTGTATGAAGTTATCTATACCTAAAATTTGAAGTTTTCGAAATATTGCCAATTTAATATTTTTATATGACGATTTTGCATTCAATCGTTAAACAATTAGATCTAGGATAGCCACGATCGTATTTGACATTTCAAATCATCGTAATGGCACCCAGGTTAAATTATACAAACGAAGGATATTTAAACTTATTTATTATTTATGGACAATGTGATAAATTATTTCAAGAACATGTGATACATGTGCGACCCGATATCCTCATAAACAAAAACCATCACCAAATACTGTTAAACGAATTATAGAAAACTTCAAGAAGCTTGGACAACAAAATCTTCAAGGCAGATGGCATTAGAATTAGGCTTATCTAAATCGTCAGTTCTAAAAATTTTACGGAAACACAAATATCATCCCTATGCTATCCATATTTTCATTAGTGCAGCATTTAAATGAAAACGATTCAGATAAGCCTTAAAAGTTTAAATAATTTTCGTTTTTATAATTTAACCGGGGTGCCACTACGATGATTTGAAATGTCAAATACCATCGTGGCTATCCTAGATCTAATTGTTTAACGATTAAATGCAAAATCGCCATATAAAAATATTAAATTGGCAATATTTCGAAAACTTCAAATTTTAGGTATAGATAACTTCATACAAAGTTACCTTCTTTTCAAATGCTAAATACTACAAAATAAGAAAAATGGGGGGTTCCCATTTGAAAAAATTGATTTTTGTCAGTTTTCTCAATCTCATTTTAGATCTTATTTTTCGAACACCCTGTATGATTAGTTATCCAAATACTATACAAAATCTATTAAAGCAAGTCTTTTTCAACAAGGAATCCACCCCAAAGTAAGTAATACGGGAATCGTTATGGGAACAATTGATAATTATATTAGGGCTTGCAATCGTCATTTTTGACATAGAAACCTGAATATGTCAAAAACGCTTATACTTAGGTATATGACATAATACATAAAATCTGCCTAGAATCTTGCGTAGAATCTAAAAATGTATTAATATATAGGGTATCCAATTTAAAATGAGCAAGTTGGTATCTACTTCCGGTATAACCGGAAGTGCCACCATTTTGAAAATATTTTAGTCGAGTTACCCCTATCAACATTAGTATACTATCAAATTTTCAAAAGTTTCTTATGGTTAGTTTTCCATATACAGATCGCGTTCTTTCCCGGTGGGACACCCTGTATATAGATGTCTTTTCTGACATCGGCAGGAACTGTTCAAATTTCAATTATCACGGTTAATATTGACATAGCTCATCAAGTCGATTTATTTTCGAAGGGGCATCTATCGGACATGAATTCATGGATGTAGAGTTATCCGCCTAAACAGGGGGGCGGCAACCACATCTTAATTCCTGTTTATTTTGCGTTGAAATGAAAAGGAAAAAATCTGTTCCAATCGCCAGTAAAACAAATCGTAAAATAAATGTTTTACAAATTTCATTTTATTGGATGTTGAAATTGACTTCTTAATAGTAATAAAATGTTTGTGCACAATGTTGCCGAATATTTTGTAACATTTCATATTTTAGTTCAACTCTCTATTCGGAAGCCAAAATTTTCTAAAGATTTTTCTGAAATTCATAACAAGGATGTAAGAAAATATAGCTCATGTTTTTTCTTTTTTTCAAATAATATCAGCAGCGATAGTTAACAAACGTACTTCTTGATAATACTTACAAGAACAAGGGAAAAGTGGTGAAGTATAACACTGCGGAAATAATGTAAAATCCTCCCGGAAACAGACTAATGGTACGGTTGTACAGAATAGAATACATGGGTCCAAATACAAGAGGCATCAGAGCTTCGCACACGCCGAACACAGAGTTGGCCTGGCCCAATTCGTGCGGCGGTACAATTTTTGACATCAAAGATCTCAGTGCTATGTGACACGTGCCATGAAAAATTTCGAAGACACTACCTGATAAATCGTTGAAAATAATTTTGTCTTACATTATTATTGTTGTTGGATGAAATCGATAGATGAATGTTTCTATGTCTCGGCGAATATTTACTCACCTAGGAGGAAAACGTAACCATTTGGTGCGAAGGCGTATATAAGACATCCTGATATTTTGCTGACCAGTGCTATAATTCCTAACATCGCGTCATCCATCTTCAGTTTCTTTGAGAAGTAGGATAAGGCAAATATAGAACCTGTAATAATATTATTGAAAACTATATCGCGGCAAGCTGCATTAGAAGAGCAGGTTTTCATAAAGTATCCAATTTAAAGAAATTTATTTATTCAATTAAGATTTCTTTCCAAATTCAAACCAGTTTTCCATCTATTTGGATTACCAACTTTCAACCCTATTGTTTCAACATTGCGCCCCTTATCGTGTAAACAATATTTATTTCTTCCCCTATAGCTCAAACCCCTAACCAATTCGTACCGAAAGGCGACATACAAAGCTAACTATCTACCAACTTTTAATATAATTGCTCAAAAATTGCGCCTTTTCTTGTGTTAACAAGGTTCATTTTCTCCCCTGTGGCTCCACCTCCTAACCGATGTGTACCAAAACCAATCCCATCCTAAATATCATACGAAACTTACTCTCAAACTTTCAACCCTATTGCTACAAAATTGCGCCCTCTATCGTATAAATAAGATTTATTTCCTCCCCCGGGGGTTGTCAATCCCATAAAAAATTCGCTCAAAACTCATCAAATCCAAAATATCATAAGAAACTTTCAACCCTATGGTTCCAAAATTGAGCCCTGTATCGTTTGAACAAGATTTATTTCCTTCCCCGGAGGATCAACCCCCCCCCCAACAAAAACGTATCAAAATCAATCACATCCAAGATATCATACGAAACTATCCACTCACAAACTTTCAATCTTATTGCTCTAAAGTTGCTCTTTTTTTTAGATATATGAAATTGAGCCAAACATCATAAAAACTAATGAAACGAAAAACTATCTTGATCCCAGCTGCAACTTTGCTAATCGCAGGTTTTCAATAAAAGTTGTTAGTTGTTATGAAAACACATAAATATAGATCTTCAAAAAATACAAATTTTTTTAAATACCTGGTTAAGAACAAATAGTTATGCATCAAATTCAATTTTCGCATATGTTTAAGCTGCATATTATAGAAAATGAGATAGTGAAGAATCAACTTTACCTGTTGTTTGTATGATAAACTGTACTGTATTGTAGATAGTGAAATTAACTTCATTCCAACCAAATTTAATTCTGGTGTAGAGGTAAACAACAGACATCTCTCCTAAAATATAACATATGTGAATTCAATAAATTTACCAATAAGAAAATATCTTCGTTTCATCATTAGTGATAACGATAGATGAATACACACGAAAAAACATATTTCATCTTCAGGCAAAATTTAGGTTAGGTATGCGAAGTATACTTCTTGTCAAAAAAATAGAAGTTTATAATTATTAACAAATAAAAACTAGGAGTTGATAGTAGAGAGTTGTTTAGGTTTGTATGTATTTTTGAATGCTGTATCATAAAAAAATAGATATAAATAAATATATATATATATATATATATATACATGCATATTTAAGAAATTATCAAATTTAACTTGCCTCTTCACCCTTCGAAAAATATTCAGAAGATTAACTCACCTTGTAAAGGCCCAATAATCATTATCGTCGCCATCATTATAACAATCGTCTTCCACTTCCTGTTACTCGGCCCCTCTTTGAAGCAAATTTTAAAAGTGTTCTTTACGTGATTTATATCAAAGAAATCTTCAAAAAAATTCTTATGTTGCCTGACCTCCTTACTTTCTACTTTCTTACCTTCTTTGATCATAAAGAAGCCATAAGTGAAGGCAAAAAACATTGTGCATACCACAAACACGTAAGAACCCCGCAGACCTAAAGGTTCAATTAAAATACCTCCAATAATGTTTCCTATAACTATTGCAACATTTTGAAACATAGAAAGCGCTCCTATTCTTATTGTGCGATCTTCATCAGAACTTAGTCCGCTGACGTAGCTGAAAATTCCAAGGAAAACGCAGCTCCAGCCTCCACCAAACGCGTATGTTAAAGATTCTGATATCATTACATATTCGATGGGTATTTCCATCAGAAAATGGGCACATAGGAGAAGTTCCAGCCCGCTTAACATATCACAGATGATTGGTATCAAGATCACAGGTTTTCTTCTACCGTGTCTGTCACTCCAAGACCCAAAAAATAATAACAAACAAGTAGGGAAAAAACCGATGATTGCAGTCTTGTACGCAAACATTTTTGCAACCATTTTTTGGACATTAGCTTCTTGGTAACTCTCATAACCTGTCTGATTTCTTTGTACCATGGCTTCGCATACGGACGAATTGTATTGTAAGTTCACTAAACATGCTTTTTCCAGGTACAAATTTTGAGATGCGAAGTTACCCATCGCAGCAGGAAGAATATAGAAAAAAATCACGGGTTCCAATGTGATATGAGTGGCGATATATTTGATCTTTTGCCAAGCGGTTAATGATTTTGAATCTCCTTTTATGTCTAGGAATTCCATACTGATGGCATTCGGGAGGTTTCGCAATGACATCTTTAAAAGGTATCTTTAAAGCTAATTAAAATAAATTATCTCTTTATTTAGAGTATAAGATCGTACACATAGGTATATTCACCCATTAAGTTTGCCTGTATTCCTTAAAAATTGATTTCATTCCTTATCCACTTTCATGAAAACTTCACTTGTTTGAGAAGCATATACGCGATGTTTCAACCATTCCACTCACCTATTCAATAATTAATGGTATTCTACTAGTTTACGCAAATTGAAGATAGATAGGACTATTTGATTTAGGTTCAAAAATAAATAACTACTTTATTTGAATTGAAGATAATGGAATACAGGTATTGTATTCTCAAGTACATATAACAGTGAGAGGATTGCTTTAACATAAAAATTAAATAATTGCGAATATTGTAGATCATATAGAAATTCACATAAGGTCAATGAAAAATTGTTCTTACCTTCGAATTCATACTATTTATTTCTCTGAAACTGTTTAGATAGGTACCAAAGTAATTGGCTTTTCGAAAGTAAAAAAAGTAAAGTCTGTTGCACAGATGCTACTTTCTCTCTTTCAGAGTCTCCAAAACCAATTGAAAATTATATTCATCCTTGTTTTGTAGCTTATATCCTTGTTGTATTCGTTGCGCTAGTAGGTATACTTGATTGCCTGTAGATAATTATATAAATCTTCTGTTTGACAAAGCATACTGAGCTAACAACCGAGCAGTGATGTGCGTTTATTAGCATTCGGGACGACCTGGGTTCGTACCCCGCAGGCGACAGGTCTGCCGTGAGTTTTTCTCAAAGTTTTCCACATAGCATAAGTCAATGCTTGCAAACTTATAAGGAGAACGCTAGGCCAGTATCAATCCTCATAACCCCCTCTCCTCCTTCCATAAATTATCTAAATTTAGATTTAAATTTAATTTCTATGCCTGGAGTATAATTTTCGAATTTTTATATCAGAACAATTGACATATGCAAAAAAGAGATGGTAAATAATAAATGAGAACTTCAACAGTGTTCCTAACTATATTTATGAAAAAAATTATTCATTTTTGAGGTATATTTAAATTATTTACAAGATAAGTACACAATATCACTTAGATGGAAAAAAATAAATTCTGTAATTTATTTTTTCACAGTATCTACCGAATCCTTTTTTATGGTCGAGATATTCTGCTTCAGTAAGCTTTCTTCTTGTTCTTCGGGTTTTGTTTTGTTTTGCTCGATTTCTTTATCCTTCTTGTTGGATTTGTAGAGCCAGCTAAAAAAATTGAAGAATTTATATATTTAGTAGACAGTAAATTAAAACAGAATGTATGTAGCCAGAAGTTCGAAAAGAATTACTAATTGTGTTGAATAATAAAATAAACGAAATGTATCTTATTATTTTATATCAAACATGTCACAATGATTTCTAGTTCACTGATTTTCTCTGATTAAATTTTCACCCCTTTGTTATTATTTATTCGAATTTATACCACTCAACAGTCTCAGCCAATTATAGAGTAGGAAAAATACAATAAAAAGAAATGTGAATTATACAAAAAAAACACAAACAAAATTGAAAAACAATATTACAGAAACATAGGAAACGATGCAACTCTGTGAACCAATAAATTATAGATGATTAATAATAATATTTGTTGTAGTAATGTAACAATTATTTTGTTCGATGAATATTTTTCTTCCATTGGCAGCAAAATACTACAATACCCTGTGTGTGTTTGAATATAGTCAACATAATTATATTTTAAGAAAAATTTCATGGCTAGATTTTTGTCCACAAATATTTAGGGGAGATAATGCAGGAAACCACGTGCTTGGCATGACTTTATAATTATACAACTTATCAGTTAAACAAGAATATACAGCTGAGATGGTGGATACAAGTAGGATTCAGTAGTCAATTCTATATAGGTACAAACAGGGCCGGCCTAAGGCGAAAATTGCAAGTGTGCTAGACTCAAATTTTATGCCCCTGTCTGGGGGTATGGAATTTTTTGAAATTTAAGGTCCAAAAACAAAGTGTTTTTTCACTTTTTGCGTATAAATATATATATGTATATATATATATATATATATATATATATATATATATATATATAGATAGATATATATATAGATATATATATATATATATATATATATATATATATATATATAATATATATATATATATTATATATATATAGATAAATGAAATTGAATTTTCGGTGCCAAGCATCATATAAAGTCATGAAACTATCTTGGTCCCAGGTCGAACTTTGCTAATTGCACCCATTTTAAAAGACAGGATTGCAAAGTGAATAGCTGCTAATATTATAACAAGAACTAACGAAGCTACACTAGTGAGAATAAGAAAATATACCCGAAAAATTTGTGAATGGGAATGTGAGAAGAAATGCGGAAGAAGTTTAGGTAGGTACCATAATTTTCAGAGACGTAAAACTTGAATTATAGAAACAAAGGAAGTACAAAAATCAAAGAGGACTGTGTATTAAAATAATTGTAGAACATGATGAAAAAAATTTCAAAAGTAAAACAAAAACCATGTTGAATGTTAATGAAATATAAAGAGAAGGAAAATAATGTGAAGAAAAACTAATTATTCAATCGACAAATAAAAAATTTGAATAAAGTAAAATAAAATTAATTATCCGAAAAATGGAGACGAGCATGTCAACCCCACAACCAATTCGCATTGAAACCTATTCCATTCAATATATCATACGAAACTACCTACCCATAAACTTTCAATCCTATTGCTCCAAAATTACGCCCTTTATCATGTAAACAAGATTTATTCCTTCCTCCAGGGGGTCAACCCCCCAAAAAATTCGAACCAAAACCTATCCCGTTCAAGATATCATACAAAACTACCTAGATACAAACTTTCAACCCTATTGCTACAAAATTGCGACCTTTATCGTGTGAATAAGAGTTATTTTCCCCCAGGTGGGTCAACCCCCCAACCAATATGAACCAAAAACAATCTAATCCAAGATATCGTACGAAACTACTTAATTACAAACTTTAAACCCTATTGCTGCAAAATTGCGCTCGTTATCGTATAAACAAGATTTATTTTTCTCCCAGGGGGTCAACTCCCCAACCAATTCGAACCAAAAACAATAACATCCAAGATATCATACTAAAATACCTATTGACCAAATTTCAACCCTATTGCTTCAGAATTGCGCCCGTTATCGTGTAAACAAGATTTATTTTGCCCCCAAGGGGGTCAACCCTCAAACCAATTAGAACTAAAATCAATCCCATACAAGATATTATACGAAGTTACCTATTTACAAAATTTCAACCCTATTGCTTCAGAATTGCGGCCGTTATCGTGTAAACAAGATTTATTTTCCCCCAGGGGGGTCAACTCCCCAACAAATTCGAACCAAAAACAATCCCATCCAGGATATCATACGAAGCCACCTATTTACATACTTTCAACCCTATTGCTTCAAAATTGCGCCCGTTATCGTGTAAACAAGATTTATTTTGCCCCCAAGAGGGGTCAACCCAATCGAAAACAATCCCATCCAAGAAAATATGCGAAACTACCTATTTACAAACTTTCAACCCTATTGCTTCAAAATTGCGCCCGTTATTGTGTAAACAATGCCAACATACATAAGCACATACATACGAATATATATATATATATATATATATATATATATATAATAATATATATATATATATATATATATATATATATATATATATATATATATATATATATATATATATATATATTAAAATTTATTTTTTTTTACAAAAATTGGTCAATCTAATGCCCCTTCAAAAGGCTTGAGTGTGCGGCTGCATACTTCGCACACCCCTTAGGCCGGCCCTGGGTACAAAATATAACAGCTGCTAAAGCATACAAATAATTAACACTCACAAAGGCAAAGCTTATACCTACGTGAGAGACTTGGAATAGGCTTGTCTTAAGAGTCAATGGAAAAGAACATGAAAAACATAATGCGAGATGGATCGGTACATGCGGTAAAACGTTAATTCATCTTGTCTATGTGGATATATTGATGTCTTTTCTGATAGCGGCAAGAACTGTTCAAATTTTAATTAATACGGTTAATATTGACATGGCGCGTGTCTCATCCATAGACCTATTAGGAATATTCTAATATGTCTATGGTCTCATCAAGTCGATTTATTTTCGAGGGGGCATCTATCGGACATGAATTCAAGGATGTAGAGTTATCCGCCTAAACAGGGGGGCGGCAACCACATCTTAATTCTTGTTCATTTTGCGTTGAAATGAATGTGAAAAAATCTGTTGCAATCATTGGTAAAACAAATCGAAAGATTATTTTTCCAACAAATTTTATTTTATTGGATGTTGAAATTGACTTCTAAATAGTAATAAAATATTTGTGCACAATGTTGACGAATATTTTGTAACATTTCATGGTTTAGTTCACCTCTCTATTCGGAAGCCAAAATTTTCTAAAGATTTTTCTGAAATTCATAACAAGGATGTAAGAAAATATAGCTCATCTTTTTCCTTTTTTTATATAATATCAGCAGCTATAGTAAACAAACGTACTTCTTGATAATACTTACAAGAACAAGGGCAAAGTGATGAAGTATAACACTGCGGAAAATAATGTAAAAAATCCTCCGGAAACAGTCCAATGGTACGGTTGTACAAAATAGAATACATAGTTCCAAATATAAGAGGCATCAGAGCTTCGC
The DNA here is from genome assembly GCA_030704885.1 of Cynegetis impunctata. Lineage (NCBI taxonomy): Eukaryota > Metazoa > Arthropoda > Insecta > Coleoptera > Coccinellidae > Cynegetis > Cynegetis impunctata. The sequence continues at coordinate 637,345 of JARQZK010000760.1, forward strand.
ACACGCCGAATACAGAGTTGGCCTGGCCCAATTCGTGCGGCGGTACAATTTTCGACATCAAAGATCTCAGTGCTATGTGACACGTGCCATGAAAAATTTCGAAGACACTACCTGAAAAATCGTTGAAAATTTTGTCTTACATTATTATTGTTGGATGAAATCGACAGATGAATGTTTCGATGTCTCGGCAAATATTTACTCACCTAGGAGGAAAACGTATCCGTTTGGTGCTAAGGCGTATATAAGACATCCTGATATTTTGCTGACCAGTGCTATAATTCCTAACATCGCGTCATCCATTTTCAGTTTCTTTGAGAAGTAGGATAAGGCAAATATAGAACCTGTAATAATATTATTGAAAACTATATCGCGGCAAGCTGCATTAGAAAAGCAGGTTTTCATAAAGTATCCAATTTAAAGAAATCTATTCATTCAATTGAGATTTCTTTCCAAATTCAAACCAGTTTTCCATCTATTTAGATCATTAACTTTCAACCCTATTGCTTCAACATTGCGCCCTTCATCGTGTGAACAATATTCATTTCTTCCCATATAGCGCAAACACCCAACCGATTCGTACCAATACCATCCAAGGCGACATACAAAGCTAACTATCTACCAACTTTCAACCCAATTGCTCGAAAATTGCGCCTTTTCTCGTGTAAACAGGGTTTATTTTCTCCTCTGTGGCTCAACCTCAGAACCGATTTGTACCAAAACCAATCCGATCTAAAATGACATATGAAACCATCTATCTACCAACTTTCAGCCCTATTACTCTAAAATTGAGCGCTATTTCTGTGAACAATATTAATTTCCTTCCCTGTGGCTCAACCTCCTAACCGATTCGTACCAAAACCAATCCCATCCAAAATATCATACGAAACTTTCACTCAACCCTATTTCTACAAAATTGCTCCCTCTATCGTATGAATAAGATTAATTTACATCCCCGGGGGTGTCAATGCCATGAGAAATTCGCTCAAAACTAATCAAATCTAAAATATCATACGAAACTTACTTACATACTTTCAATCACATCCAAGATATCATACGAAACTATCCACTCACAAACTTTCAACCCTACGTCTCCAAAATTGCTCCTTTTATCGTGTAAACAATTTATATATATATATATATATATATATATATATATATATATATATATATATATATTGAATTATATATATATATATATATATATATATATATATATATATATATATATATATATATATACAGTGCTTTCATGATGAAAGGAACAAATTCATTAAAAAATTAGGTTTCTATTTCATGTTAAAATCCTCGGACAGGTCGATTAGTATTTTTATTTGGGCATTTTTCGCAATAAAAATTTTGTATACAGGGTGTCTCATTCAAGAGCTATGGCTTTGTGATTAGTTTTTTTAAAGGTAATACCCTGTATTATTTATTTCACTTTACAATTCTACGATAAATTCTTATCACTTTTTGTGAACATACCATATGCCTCAACTCGATGGATTGCCAGAAACGGAGATAGTGGGTAATGAGAGGTACGATATGAAAACACACAAATGTAATTACTAGTTTAATTTTTACATATGTTCAATCTGTTGTCCGTTTACTTCGAGACATTTTTGAAGTCGATTCAATGTTTCCCGTTGCACATTTTCAATTACTTCTGGACTGATAAGTCTTATTTCCTGCCTGATTCTCTCTTTTAGATCATCAATATTATTTGGTCTATTCAAATAAACTTTAGACTTCAAATAACACCATAAGAAAAAATCCAATGGGGTTATGTCCGGTGATCTTGGCGGCCACTCAATCGGACCTCTCCGTCCTATCCATCTGTTGGGAAAAGTTGCATCAAGAAATTGTCGAACAGCGATTGAATAGTGAGGTGGTGCCCCATCTTGTTGAAACCATATCTCGTTATTAGGTATGTCAGGATCTTGTGGGTTAGGAAACAAAACAGCTAAAGCCGGAATGAGTTCGAACTGGAGAAAGTTCAAGTAGTCCTCTCCGTTTAGTGTTCCTTCAAAAAAATAGGGACCAACTATACGATTTCGAACAATCGCTGCCCATGTATTAATTTTTTGAGGCCGCTGTGTGTGGCATTCTTGCATCCAATGAGGATTCTCGGTCGCCCAATACCTACAGTTTTGTCTGTTGACGTGGTCATTTAAAGTAAAGGTGGCTTCATCAGAAAAAATTATGTTTGTAATGAAATTTAGATGTTGATTTATGAATTTCAAGAATCTGCTCACAAAACTGTACTCTGCGGTCAAAATCGTCTTCTAATAATTCATGTACCAGCTTAATTTTATAGGATGATACTTATTTACCTTAAGTATTTTATGCACGGACCCTACTGATAAATTGAAATTATTGGAAATTGTAGTAATGGATGTATTAGGGTTATCTTGGGTTTTCTAGTAGAAACGTTCAGCACTGTTTCTTCAGATACTCTCGGTGGTCTTCCTTTAGGTAAAATCTCTAACGTGGCCGTATCTCTCCTGAATTTTGATTCAATTTTGCTGACTGTCGGATCTAGTAATTGGCGGACGATGCAGGATGATTTTCATTGAATAGATTGCAGACTTCTTCTTGTGAACGCACCCTATCTCCAAAACCAATCATCATAAGTACTTCAATACGTTCTCTCTCAAGTAATTGCATTTTTCTTAAAACAATGAAGTAGTGTAGTGCCTGGAGCGTTTAAAAACGTGAAAACTGCGGACTATACAGCACCAGTGAATGAATTCAGATGGTACATGTGAAATTTCATTCTTCAGATTTAATGACAATGTTTACCTAAATTTTTTTTTGTACTTTTAATCCACATTTTAAATCTCCAGGTGCTCCCACTATCTCCGTTATAATCTGGGAATCCATCAAGTTGATGCATATGGTATGTTCACAAAAAGTGATAAGAATTTTATCGTAGAATTGTAAAGTGAAATAATATAGAGGGTATTACCTTTAAAAAACTAATGACAAAGCCATAGCTCTTGAATGAGACACCCTGTATACAAAATTTTTATTGCGAAAATTGCCCAAATAAAAATACTAAATCGACCTGTCCGAGGATTTTAACATGAAATAGAAACCTAATTTTTTTAATGAATTTGTTCCTTTCATCATGAAAGCACTGTATATATATATATATATATATATATATATATATATATATATATATATATATATATATATATATATATATATATATATATAATATCAACAGACCTGTCTGTTGATATTGGACTAAATAACACGTAATTAATAACTGAAGACAGCCACAGCCGCAATGAGAAATTTTTGAAAAAAAGATAAATAGTACCCTATTCTTTGACTTTTGAAAATCAAAATAATTTGAACCTATTTCGAACATTACGTGGGTAAAGGTTTCTGTGTTTTCCCTTACCATCTAATAATAACAGATTTGAATGTTAATATTGGACTGAATAGCACGTAATAAATAACAAAGAACGGCCACAGCCGAAAAATTTTAGTGAAACATAGTAGTCTTTTTCTATTCAAATTTTTTTAAATCAATAAATGTCAAAGAAATTTTAATTTTTTTAAAAGTTTTGATAAAGCCACGAATGTCGTGGCGAAACGTCAACTTTTTAAAAAAATCGATTTTTTTGAGATTCAACAAGCCTGTTATGCTAATAATTATCAAAAGATTATAAATAGTTCACAGGCAACAACAATTCGAATGAATAATTATATATATATATATATATATATATATATATATATATATATATATATATATATATATATATATATATACCTATATATATATATATATATATTTATATATATATATATATATATAAGTATATATTATATATATATATTTCGTATGGCAAGATCGACAAAACATTAAAAGTGTAAAGTACATAAATGTAACTGACGAACAAAATAAGATGAAAACGTAAACGTACAAATATCACAAACACTAAATTATACATAAATGCAGAGTGGCCTAATATTCATAATATATGGATGTCGAGTTCCCTAAGCCATCGAACCGCATCTGCGTCCGCTGAATGTAGTTCATGTATAGAGCCAGGGTATCTTCTGCCGGGGCAAGCCATGGCGTTATGATGCGGCGTCTGAGAGGAGTCCCCGTAACTGCAGCCCGGATCCTCAGCAAGTCCCCATTTGAACTTCCAGTATTGAGTTCTTCCGTGGTTAGATCTAATGCGGTTGAGTGTTGCCCATTCTTTTCTGGGGAGGTTAAATCCTGGGAGGCGCTGGGTCTGATATAAGGTGCAGGTAGTCTGGGTTTGTGGTTGCCCACTCTTCTCTCCATGCATCGGTCGGGTTGAAATCATCAATGAGTTCTTGACCCAGCTTCCAGAGAGGATTTCGCGATCTTAGTCTGGCAACTCGGTCTGAGCAATCCTGATGGATAGGTAGATGGTTGTCAGCGCAGCATTTTTTCCATTCCTTCATGAGCGCCGATTTACGTCGTATTGGGGGAGGTGGAATATTAGCTAGTACTGGCAACCATTGTAGTGGGGTGGACTTTATAGTGCCAGATATAATCCTCATTTGTCTCATTTAGTTGCGTGTCGACGACGTTAGTGTGGGCGCTTTTTAACCATACATGACAGCAGTATTCCGCTACAGGATAGACCAGGGCGAGTGACGAAGTTCTCAGGACAGTTGCATCTGCTCCCCAGCCACTTTCCGATATTTTGTGGAGGATGATGTTTCTCGTCTTGAGTTTACCTGCGGTTTTATGAAGGTGACCTTTGAATGTAAGTGATCTGTCGATTGTCACCCCTAGGTATTTTGGGGTGGGGTTACATGCTATAAATTGACCTCTAAATCGTATTTTTGGCGCATAATGTGCTTGTCTGTTGCAGAGGTGGAAACAAGCTGATTCGGTTTTCCTTATGTTGGGCTTTAATCGCCAGGTTCTGAAGAACCCGTCCATTCTCTCCAAATCACTCGTAAGGTCATCCTCAGCAGTCTGGAAATTTGTGTTCTGGTTTACTAGAGCAAGGTCATCGGCGTTTTGAGGTGATCGGTGGTAAGTCGGAGATATAGATATTAAAAAGTAAAGGGACCAGCACTGACCCCTGCGGCAGGCCGTCGTTAAGTCTGTATCTGCGGGTGTTTTCCCCGTTCAGGTGAACCTCAACGAATCTGTTGGACAGCATGTTATTTAATAGGTTAGCAAGTGTTTTAGAGTTGACGGTATGTAGAAATTTTAGGATCATTCCTCGCCTCCAGATCGTATCGTATGCTGAAATGAGGTCTATAAAGGTGGCAACAGATTTTTTATGATGTTGGAATCCATTTTCTATGTGAGTGGTCAGTGCAAGCACTTGATCGCAGCAACTTCTCTTTGGCCTAAATCCTGCTTGTTCGTCGGGTAAGGACTTTTCGGCAGTTGGCTTTATTCTGTTGAGTATTAATCTCTCCAGTAGTTTATAGCAAACGCTGAGAAGTGCGATGGGTCTGTAATCTTCAGGGTTCTGTCCATCCTTGCCAGGTTTTAAAATGGCGACGATCTTAGTTTGCTTAAATAGCGGAGGTAGTTGACTAGATCTTAAAATGTTGTTGTATAGTTTAGTCAGCCATGAGAGGGCCTGGGGTCCACAGTGCCGCAGGAACTCGGGTGTAATGTAGACTAGCCTCCTCGTGGTGCACCCTGGGCAACGTGTCTAACACGGCTAAATAGTCTACAACCTGGCTGCTGGACCTCTTCAAGGATATCCCAGCAACATAGATCGAGAGAATGAGTATATATATATATATATATATATATATATATATATATATATATATATATATATATATATATATATCAAGAGATTATATATATATATATTTATATATATATATATATATATATATATAACTAGATAAATATATGAAATGGATAAAAAGTCATGAAACGCAAAACTATCTTGATCCCAGCTCCAACTGCTCAAAAATTGATGCAGATGCCGAACGGAAACGTTCTGTTGTTTACTTCTGCGAAAATATAGTGTTGTTTGCAAGGTTTATTAAAAAATTTAAAAATTCAAAGTTTGTGAAAAGTAGTCATTGAGTGTCATTGTATATATGCTCATTGAATTATAGTGAAATCTACTTTTGATTTGTAATTGTCTGCTTACGCAAAAAGCGGACTAGTACGCGTGGCGTTGTTGCCAACATGCCTCGAATAAGAACGGAAATTTGCGATATATGCAATAAAAGTGTTCTGGATGATCACCAGGCATTGTTGTGTGACAAGTGTAACATATGGAAACATAGAGAATGCTTGACCATGTCACAAAAAACATATCAGAAATTAAGTAAATCCAACGAAGATTGGCTATGTAGTTCATGCAATGGTACAAAGGATGCTTCCAATCACCCTCAACCAACACCACAAGGAAAAAGCTACACTTTGGCCGATGTCATGGCAAAACTAGAGGAGATGGATGCGAAATATAAATCTTTATTTTTAAAATATAATGAACAAATAAAAGTAAATGAAAAATTACAAGAAGAGCTATGTCAAATAAAACGACAATTAAACAAAAATGAGCAAAAGGATTTAAAAAACAATTTGTTAGTACAGGGAGTACCCTACAAAGACAATGAAAATGTACCAGAGATAATAAATAAAATTGGAGATTACCTCGGGGTAAAAAATGATAATAAATTTACAGCTTTTCGTTTGGGCAAAGATAATGGCAAGGCTAAAGTAATCAAAGTAATCTTCGAGGATGAAACAACAAAAATGAAATTTTTGAAATCAAAGAAAAAATTTGAGATAAAAAGCACGGACATAGGACATCCAAAAGAGAGTAAAATATTTTTAAATCATGAGCTTACAAAAACAAACTTTGATTTATACATGGCAGCAAGAACCTTTAAAAAAGATCATAACTACAAATTTCTCTGGATTGGAAACGGGAATGTTTTCTTGAGAAAGGATGAGCACTCAAAAGTCATTCTTTTAGAGGAAAAGAGTCAGTTGGAAAACTAGAAAGGCCTCGGGAACAACTTAAGATTGCATACTTGAATTTACAAAGTATTAGAAACAAACTGGATCTTGTGAAGTGCTTTGTTGTGAAAGAAGATTGTGATATACTGGTGGGTACTGAAACATGGTTGGAAGAGAATGAAATACTCCTTTTTCAATTAAATGACTTTTCTGCTGTACATGCCTGCAGAGCTGGTATAGGGGGTGGGGTAGCTATCTATGTACGAAAATCAATCAAATATCGTGTAATTGAGACATCAAGCAAAGAGGAGCCAATAAACTGGATATGTATTAGCTTAGGTATGCATAACTTAAAAATAAGTGTTATATATAAACCTCCCTCCCTTAATAATTGTCATTTCCTTCCGTTTTTGGAATCTGTAATGCTACAGCACTCTAAAAAACATATAATAATAGGTGATATGAATATTAATTTGTTGAATGATTCGCAAGTAACCAAAGATTACAGTGACTTGGTAGCAGGAAGCAACTTTAAAATAAATAATATAATCAGTGATGAATTTGCAACCAGAGTTACCAGAGTGTCGAAGACACTTATAGACCATGTTCTTAGTGACTATAGTGGTAAGATAGATTGTAAAGTTACTGTTAGGGAGAATGCACTTTCTGATCATGAATTACTGTTCATAGATATTAAAACTCATATACAAATTCATAAGCCAAAGGTAGATTATGAGGTCAAATCTGTGAATTATAATAAGTTTGTGAATTTATTTAGGGAAAAAGTTTCTGGTATGAATGTGGCAACGTTTCAACAATTAATCGTGTTAGTTAGAGAATGCAAAAAGAAGTCAGAGTATAGTAAAAAATTAAGAATTCGTTCAAATAACACCTGGATGAATAATGAAGTACTTGAGATGATAAAGAAGCGAGACAAAATTTATAAAAAAAAGGTTAACGAACCTGAGAACGCACATTTAGTCTCCGAGTTTAAACACATTAAAAATCAGATAAACAATAAGATAAATGCTTTAAAAAATCGATACTTTCGAGAAAAATGGAAATTGGCCGGAAATAATGTGAAGAAACAATGGGCATTTATTAATAGCTTCATAAAAAACAAAAAAGATGAAGTTGCCATTGATTCACTATTGATAGAGAATAATACTGTAGATAGTCAACTAGATATAGTAAATAAATTGAATGAGTATTTTTCTCAGGTTGGAGAATCGATTGTAAAAGATTTAGAAACTGAAATTAATCAATTGAATGGTAATTTTATTGTCAGTGAACTATATAACAATAGCTCAATATCCGTACCTTTAATTAATGAACATGAGTTGTTAGATATCATTAAGGAACTAAGACAAAACACAGCTCCCGGTCATGACGAAATTACAGTTAGGGATATAAATAATCTTGGAGAATGCATACTACCAATTCTAGTACATCTGATTAACAAAACTATCCAAAGTGGAATTTTTCCACAGGAATTGAAAATTAGTAAAATTACTCCACTCTTTAAGTCGGGGGATAAAAAATTCATGAACAATTACAGACCTATTGCGGTATTGAGTGTATTCTCTAAAATCCTAGAAAAATTAATAAAAAAAAATAATGTTATCTTTCATAGATATCCACAAATTGACCGATAAATTTCAGTATGGTTTTATAAAAAATAGTAGCACACTTGGTGCTGCTGTTGATTTCATAGACTATGTCTCAAGAGCGTTAGATAGGAAAGAAGTTGTAATAGCAGTGTTCGTCGACTTGAAAAAAGCTTTTGACGTGGTAAGCATAGATATTTTGTTAAGTAAATTATTGAGAATGGGATTTGGGGGTATTATGCACAGCTTGATCAAAATATATTTACTTCAAAGAAATCAATATGTAAAGCTTCAGGATACAAGTAGTGCGTGGTTGTCTAGTGCTTACGGGGTGCCACAGGGGTCGGTTCTTGGACCACTGTTGTACTCCCTATATGTACTCAATCTTAAGCTTGCCAATCTGGAGGCCAGATACTTCACCTTTGCAGATGATACTGTTTTGCTATACGCCGGATCAGATGAAATCACCCTCAATAAACAAGTGAATAATGATCTTGATGCTTATCTCAAATGGTTGCATTCAAATAAATTGAAAATTAATATTGATAAGACCAAATATATTGTATTTAAGCAGAAAAATAAAATAATTAATGAACTACATATTAGCATAAACGGTGTTCCTGTAGAGAAAGTATTGTGTATGAAATATTTAGGATTAATTGTAGATGAAAATTTGAACTGGTCATCACACATTACTAAAATGTCTGAAAAAATAGTTTCAATGTTACCCGCTTTATATAAAAGTAGAGATTATTTGTCTATGGAAAGTAAATTTCAGGTCTATAATGCATTTTTTTTAGCACATTTTAGGTATCTCTTGCCTGTGTGGGGTATGTGTGGTGAAGTTAATTTTGATAAAGCACAGAAATTACAAAATAAAATACTTAAAATATTGTTCAAGTATGATTGGCTCACTAGCACTAACATAATATATTCAGAACTGAATTTAAGTCGGTTAAAGGAAATTCTAGATAAAGAGCAGTGCAAACTTGTTTATAAAATAATTAATAACCATCAAAAATGTAACATAAATATTGAATTTTGCTTTGATTTGCATGATTACCAAACAAGATCCCATAATAACATCCATCAAGCATATACAAGGACTAATATCGGTTTAAACAATCCAATTATAGATGCAATTAAAACATTTAATAATTTACAAAAATTTATAAAAGATTCAAATAATTATAAGAGTTTTGTTAGAAAATTAAATGTTTATATAAATGTTAATTGACTATATTGTATATCACTGTATTTATCGTAGATTTTGTTATTCTCGAGGCCAGTGCCTAAAAGCACTGATTTGAGAAATTTTACATTGGTACATGTATTGTAATTAATGTTGTTTGAATAAACGGTATTTCAAAAAAAAAAAACTTTGCTAATCGCAGGTTTTCACTAAAAGTTGTTAGTTGTTATGTAAACACATAAATATAGATCTTCAAAAAATACAAATTTTTTCAAATATCTGGCTAAGAACAATTGGTTATGCTTCAAATTCAATTTAGGTTTATGTTTATGCTGCATATAGAAAATGAAATATTGGAGAATAAAATTAAGACGTTAGGGGCAGAGCTCTGCTGCTCATTAGTTTTTTTTTAGTTCATACTATGTTCATACTCAATAAAGTATGGTGGGAGTGAAAGATTCTTACCCATTTTTCAATTAACTTTACCTGTTGTTTGTATGATGAACTGCACTGTATTGTAGATAGTGAAATCAACTTCATTCCAACTAAATTTAATTCTGGTGTACAGGTAAACAACAGACAGCTCTCCTAAAATATAACATTTATGAATTCAATAAGTTTATCAATAAGAAAATATCTTCGTTTCGTGATTAGTGATAAAACATATTTCATCTTCAGGGAAAATTTAGGTTGGGTATGCGAAGTATCTCGCATTTTTCTTGAGTATGGATATTCGATATCAAAGTATTTGAAGTAAATTGTAATAAACTTTGCCATTGCAAAATTGAAACGTTTTATCTTCTTCCTGAAGTGATGTATGGTATATCAATACAAATCAATTGAAAAATTGATGACAATAGAAAGAAACAGGAATAAACAAGCATTTTCGATTTTCCATAAGCCATCCCATTCGGACCTCACGATACACAATTCGTCTTTACATCCTTACCAACATAAAATAGAAGCATTTAATAGCATGATACATAAACTAATTAATATCCCGTTATCACAAGAAAATTACACTAAGGAATTACAAATCATAAAACAAATAGCGCACAATAATGGATAATCTTCCAAAAATAATAGATAATATTTTAAAAAGAAGATTGCATAAGGCAGCCATTTTTCAAGTTTATCCGAACGTAAGAGATATTGATAAAAACTTTAAATTATTAACTTATATAGGAGACCCAACACTCAAAATTTCAACTTTTAAATCTTTTCTAGATGTAATATTGAACATTTATGCCTATTGTGTTTTCCCAAGTCATTATCAGTTTGTACTTTCTACCTGCTAAGTAATTACGTTTAGGTTTTCCCCATTCTTATTGTATATTCCCTTCGTTCATCTTTCAATATTCTCGTTGTAAAAGTTAGTATGTATTATACATCTGAAGAAGGAACTCTGCATTGGCGAAACAATTGTCATGTTAACAAAATCTAGTGAAGATCAAAAACTGTGAAGTTTTATTTACAATTGAAAAATTGATGATTAATCAAATCAACCCTCCGGCGGAACTAGCTTCATGAGAACCGATGACATGGAATTCCAATTCGTCAGACTGTCTAGTGTTTCCATCTTGCGTGGCGCCGATGTCGAATGTTCTAATATTCTCTCTCGATGAATGAACGGGAATTCCATTTCGTCAGATCTCATGAGGTCGATTTGATTAATCACCAATTTTTCAAATGAATTTTCCAACGTATTATTCTCTTTATCATAAACGCTGCATTTGTTTATCGCATGTAGAACATAAATCCTCATTTTCAATATATATATATATATATATATATATATATATATATATATATATATATATATCTATATATATATATCTATATATATATATATACTGTAATTAGGTTATTGGGTGAAACGGCTCAAAGGGCTATAATTTTGTAAACTCTTCTTTATTACATCAACGTTTCGGTCCAACCATTGGGACCTTCTTCAGGACTACTACAATTACAAAAAATCTACAATAAAACACCATCCACTGACAATATGGGACTCCGACTTACATAAAATGAGATTATCGAATTAGACTACAACATTCCCCTTGAAATCTCACTACCATAAGTGGTAATCGCTTTTAACAATTTTTAATCAGTCAAAAAAACATCTTGAAAAAATTACAATCTCTAACAGGGATAACTAATTACATCTAAATAAATTAAGAAAACACAAATCAAGAAAATTATAAGAAACGGATCCGTCAAACAGCTGATTAAATAATAATTAAATGAGTCTTAGGTTGACGGTCATAGAGTAAATCACAATGACAACCGACAGACTGAGCACAGAATTACAGAACCAATCCAATAAAAACTAAACTAAACTACACTGTCACACCAACCATAACCATTACACTACTATATTTTTGGATCCTCCCGTCTTTCTCAAAGTCTCCCCCTCCTCTCTCGCAGTTCGAACAGAAAAGATAATCTCATTTTATGTAAGTCGGAGTCCCATATTGTCAGTGGATGGTGTTTTATTGTAGATTTTTTGTAATTGTAGTAGTCCTGAAGAAGGTCCCAATGGTTGGACCGAAACGTTGATGTAATAAAGAAGAGTTTACAAAATTATAGCCCTTTGAGCCGTTTCACCCAATAACCTAATTACAGTTTTATATTACGGAGTTAATTTTTTCCCACAATATATATATATATATATATATATATATATATATATATATATATATATATATATATATATATATATATATATATATATATATATATATATATATATATATATATATATATATATATATATATATATTGTATATAAAAGCAAAGGTGATACCTGAAAATCAATTTGTTCGTTTACAAGGGGTAATTTACTATTACGGGCCGAACTTATTTAGAGAATTTCAAGAAGGTCAAGGCGCTTTCCTTTGTTAACAGAATGCGATAATTGGGTTTTCTTGAAATCCAGGAAATGATTAAATTTTATACAATGTTCGGAGAAGCCAGTGATATTTTCATTTTGTAAAATTGACTTTTTATATTTTTCAACTCAAATGTTTATATTCCTTCCTGTTTGTCTAATATGGAAAGCAGGACATCCGTTGCAAAATATTTTGTAAACACCACTGTTTTCTCCAATGTTAGATTTTTCTTTATTATTGAACAAGAATGACTTCAAGTTTCTTTTATTTGTACAATTTGTTTTAACGTTATTATTTGATAGTCTGTTACAAATATTGCTACTCAAATTCGGCACATAATTTATTGGGACGTATTTTTGTTCTTCATTAATAGTTTGCGTGGGGTATATTGAATGCAACAGATTCTTTATTCGTTTTTTCCCGATGAGCTTATCGATAAGACTTTCATTGTAAACGTTATTGGTGGCTTATAATTTAATTGTATTAACTACGGGTTGAAAATTTGTTTTCGATAATGGCATAGTGAACAATCTATTTATGGTCGAATGAAAAGCTCCGAGTTTTATTTTAATGTGCTTGTTACTGTCGCTGTGAATTAAAGTATCTGTGAAAGTTGGTTTTCTATAAATGTTGAAAGTAAAAGAATTCAATATATATATATATATATATATATATATATATATATATATATATATATATATATATATATATATATATATATATATATATATATATATAGCATTTTAACTTAATATGCTTAACTGCTTGAGGAATATTTGGAAGGTTAACTCACCTTGTAAAGGCCCAATAATCATTATCGTCGCCATCATTATAACAATCGTCTTCCACTTCCTGTTACTCGGCCCCTCTTTGAAGCAAATTTTAAAAGTGTTCTTCACGTGATTTATATCAAAGAAATCTTTGAAAAAATTCTTATGTTGCCTGGCCTCCTTACTTTCTACTTTCTTATCTTCTTTGATCATAAAAAAGCCATAAGTCAAGGCAGAAAACATCGTGCATACCACAAACGCGTAAGAACCCCGCAAACCTAAAGGTTCAATTAAGATACCTCCAATGATGTTTCCTGTAACTATTGCAACATTTTGAAACATAGAAAGTGCTCCTATTCTTATTGTGCGATCTTCATCGGAACTTAGTCCGCTGACGTAGCTGAAAATTCCAAGAAAAACGCAGCTCCAACCTCCTCCAAACGCGTATGGTAGAGAATTTGCTATCATTACATATTCGATGGGTATTTCCATCAAAAAATGGGCACATAGGAGAAGTTCCAGCCTGCTTAACATATCACAGATGATTGGTATCAAGATCACAGGTTTTCTTCTACGGTGTCTATCACTCCAAGACCCAAAAAACAATAACAGACAAGTAGGGAAAAAACCGATGATTGCAGTCCTGTACGCAAACATTTCTGCAACCATTTTTTGAACATTAGCTTCTTGGTAACTCTCATAACCTGTCTGATTTCTTTGTACCATGGCTTCGCATACCGACGAATTGTATTGTAAATTCACTAAACAAGCTTTTTCCAGGTACAAATTTTGAGATGCAAGGAGACCCATCGCAGAAGGAAGAATATAGAAAAAAATCACGGGTTCCACTGTGATATGAGTGGCGATATATTTTATCTTTTGCCAAGTGGTTAACGATTTTGAATCTCCCTTTATGTCTAGGAATTCCATACTGATGGCATTTGGGAGGTTTCGCAATGACATATTTAAAATATATCTTTGAAGTTAATTAAAATAAATTATTTCTCTCTTTAAAGTATAATATCGTACACATAGGTATATTCACCTACTAAGTTTGCTGTATTCCTTGAAAATTGATTTCATTCCTTATCCACTCTCATGAAAGCTTCACTTGTTTGAGAAGCATATACGCGATGTTTCAACCATTCCACTCACCTATTCAATAATTAATGTCATTCAGCTAGTTTATGCAAATTAAAGGTAGATAAAACTATTTGATTTAGGTTAAAAAAAAACTCTATTTGAATTGAAGATAATAAAAAACAGCTATTGTTTTCTCAAGTACATATAACAGTGAGATGATTGCTTTAACATAAAAATTAAATAATGGCGAATATTGTAGATCATATAGAAATATACATGGTGTCAATGAAAAATTGTTCTAACTTTCGAATTTATACTATTTATTTCTCTGAAACTGTTCAGATAGGTACCAAAGTAATTGGCTTTCCGAAAGTAAAAAAGTAAGGTCTGTTGCACAGATGCTACTTCCTCTCTTTTAGATTTTCCAAATCTTTTCGTTAGAAACCAATTGAAAATTATATAAATCCTTGTTTTATAGCTTATATCCTTGTTGTATTCCTTGCGGTAGTAGGTATACTTGAGAACCTGTAGATACTTATATATAGGGTGACCAGATGGCTGAAGTGGACAAAACGAACACCTCTCCCGTAAACCCCCCCCCCACCTACGCTTCCCCATGTATCCAAGTAGACAGCGACACGATTCACAGTAAAAAAACGCACATGAAAATTATTAGATTAAGCCTCGCTAATTTTGAACACTAAGCTCAGCCTAGAGATTTTACGAAAAGCTCGCTAAATTCGAGCTTTAATGAAAATCTATACGCTAGACCTAGTAATTTTCATCAAAATTTGTATGAAAATCCCTGAAAGCTAGAAGTTTTACCAAGAGCTGGTGGAATTCACGAAGATTGTAAAATCTCCAGGTTGAGCATAGTGTTTAAAATTGGCGAGGCTGAGCCTGGAGATTTTACTAGTAGCCAGTGAATTTCAGGGAAGAGCTCAAAATTTTTGGGATTTATGTAATAATGTCACGTAGGATTTGGGAAATACCTTAAAAGTTAATGATGCAACCTATTTTTTCGTCAAAAACGAAAAATACGGACAGTTTACAAAAAATACGGACTAACGGACACAGAGCTGAAAAAACGGACATGTCCGTATTAAAACGGACGTCTGGTCACCCTACTTATATAAATCTTCTGTTTGACAAAGCATACTGAGCTAATAACCGAGCAATGATGTGCGTTTATTAGCATTTGGAACGCTCTGGGTTCGTACCCCGCAGGCGACTGTTCTGCCATGAGTTTTTCCCAGAGGTTTCTACAAAGCTTAAGTCAATGCTTGCAAACTTATAAGGCGAACGCTGGGCCAGTACCCTTCCATAAATTATATAAGTCTCTTCTTCTCAGGGCCGTATTAGCCATTAGGCAGAGTAGGCAACTGCCTAGGGGTCCCGCATCGACTAGGAGCCCGTGCACGCACCAAGAAAAAAAAATCATCGAATGAAAATTTTATTTGAAAATTTGTTTGAAATTCCTCAACAATATTATTGCTTTCTTTCGACGCATGTTGTCAATTGATGAAATACTTCATATATACAGAACCATATAGTATCGAGTAGTATAACTAATAAAGTGTCTTCGTTCAACAATGTCTCAGAACCGTTTGAATTAATTGTCGATAATGGCCATTGAAAATAATGTATTAGAAAGGGTCAACTTGCAAGATGTTTTGAACGATTTAAACGAGCGGCGTACCCCCAAAATTATGACACCTACCCATAACTTTTTGGTAACCGACAAATTATGGTACCAAAATGTTCGTTGCAAAAATATGCACAACTTTTCTCGATAAAATTTTTGGATTGGAGTGGGGGAACATTGTGTTTTTTGAGAAAAACCGTTTTTTTTTTCGAAAGTAATACGAGCGCGGATTACGATTCAACTCGCTGTCAATTTTTTCCACTTTTATATATTGAAATGAAACTTTCACGATTTGATCGTGATATTAAGCACTTTCAAAAAATGTTTAGATTGATGACCAAAGTTGACCTGTTTTGATGTTACGTAACTATATATAATTATTTAACGAATAATCGGGTGTTTATCTTCGTCGAATAAAAGAGTCGAGGAAATTTTCATCAATGATCAATGATATTATTTTTCTTTACCTTTGTATATATTACTTTTCTATAACTTTATTATACAAAAAATATAAAAATATGTAAAACAATAATGAAAGTTTATGATAATAAACGTCTTTAAAATCTTTTTAAAACATTCATCAACTTTTTATAGAAGATAGTTACATAAAAATTTGATTTATAAATAGCGATAGATAGTGAGAGGATAATTAATGGCGAGTGTACGTTCAAACGATAATCGCGCGCAGTATATTCAAAGTGCTATAGATTTCGTTCTTTGCTACACAAGTTCTTGCAATTTCGCCAAAAACTTCTTAAAACTATATTAATTGAAACCTTCATAATTGTAAGCATCATTTTGAAAATTTCCTCGACTCTTTTATTCGACGAAGATAAAAACCTGATTATTCGTTAAATAATTATATATAGTTACGAAACATCAAAACAGGTCAACTTTGGTTATCAATCTAAACATTTTTTGAAAGTGATTAATATCACGATCAAATCGTAAAAGTTTCATTTCAATATATAAAAGTGGAAAAAATTGACAGCGAGTTGAATCGTAATCCGCGCGCGTATTACTTTCGAAAAAGAAACCAGTTTTTCTCTAAAAACACAATGTTTCCCCACTCCAATCGAAAAATTTTATTGAGAAAAGTTGTGCATATTTTTGCAACGAACATTTTGGTACCCAAATTTGTCAGTTACCAAAAAGTTATGGGTTCTTCATTAACGAGAGCTCTTTTTTGGGGTACGCCGCTCGCCTAATTTTGTTTCTAAAAAAGATAGAAAAGTTAATATTCAAACTTACTGTACTATAAAAAACCAATAAATATCTTGGAAGTTGACTTTTTCGAATTTGTACTTCACAAAACTGTTTTCATTCGTTTATTGTATTTTATTGCGTTTAACAAGATTGAATTGAAAATAACTGCGTCCGTCTCATTTCTCTTTTCTAACCCATCATGCAACCTGGATCATCATTCATCACTTATCTATAACCTATTCATTAAGACCATTTCAATAAAGCTAACGAGTCAGGTAAGGTGATACTGCAGTATCAAGTCAAAGTAACCATGTTATTGCAATATTACATAAAACTTTGGAGTAACAGGATACCTGGAGTTGATCATCTGGAAGTTACTTACATCCCTTTATTAACTTGAAAAGACCTAGAGCCCGGGAGTTGTTGCCTAGAGGCCCTGACAGGGTTAATTCGGCCCTGCTTCTTCTTTTTTCGATGTCGTCTTCTTCTGAAGGTGATGACTTCCAAATTATTGTCTGTGTTAAGCTTGTTTTGATGAACTGAAATGAAAGTTACTTTTCTTTCATTAATTTGCAGAATGAACCAGAAATGTTTTTTGCAATTTCTATTTATGAGATATTTTGAACTAGGAGAGTAGATAAAAATCTATTGAGTAAACGCGTTTCGTCATAACATTGACTTCATCTCGTACTAAACTATGGTATTACAAAACAATCTATTTATACGAAAATTGAATATAACAGAGGGGTACTTAGAGAAACTAAATAACAATAAGCAATTCATTCTGAGCTATTAGTAGGTACCTACATTGAACAGATTAAGGAGAGGAGAAGGGTTTACTTCAATCTGGTCGTTAACTAAATTTCCGGAATTTTTATATTTATTTATGTATAGGGGTTCCCAACAGTTGGTTTTATGGAGACTATTTTCAAATTGTAATATATTATAATTGTGATTAAAGGTATGGTTATCTTGAATAAGATGACACGCATAATTAGAATCAACTTTCTGATTAATAGAGCTACGTTGGTGTTCGTGTATGCGAGTTTTGAATATTATAATTGTACGTCCTATATAGAATTTTTCACAATCGTTACAGTCGAGTTTATAAACACCAGTACGTTCATCTCTATGAATTTTTGATTTGTTGTTTTTTATCAATTTTACAATGCTATTATTGGTTTTATATGAAATTTTGAAATTTTATTTTTGACAAAACAATTTCAGGTTTTCGGAAGTTTTGCCTAAGTATGTTATTTAACAAACCAATAATAGTATTGGAAAATTCATGAAAAACAACAAATCAAAAATTCATAGAAATGAACGTACTGGTGTTTATAAACTCGACTGTAACGATTGTGAAAAATTCTATATAGAACGTACAATTAGAAATTTCAAAACTCGAATACACGAACACCAACGTAGCTATATTAAGCAGAAAACTGACTCTAATTATGCGTGTCATCTTATTCAAGAAAACCATACCTTTAATCACAATTATAATATATAACAATTTGAAAATAGTCTCCATAAAACCAACTGTTGGGACTCCCTATACATAAATAAATATAAAAATTCCGGAAATTTAGTTAACGACCAGATTGAAGTAAACCCTTCTCCTCTCCTTAATCTGTTCAATGTAGGTACCTACTAATAGCTCAGAATGAATTGCTTATTGTTATTTAGTTTCTCTAAGTACCCCTCTGTTATATTCAATTTTTGTATAAATAGATTGTTTTGTAATACCATAGTTTAGTACGAGATGAAGTCAATGTTATGACGAAACGCGTTTACTCAATAGATTTTTATTTTAACCTGTGAAAAGTTAGTTTTTTATTTCTTTATAAAGTTATGAATTATGACTGAAGTCAACTTTGGAAAACTGAGTACTTCATAAAACGGAATCTTGATCGTAATAGGGATTTTTTTTATTTTGCATCTTGGTAAATTATTAATAAAATGAAAAATAAAACTTTTCAAATTTTTTCACCGGTGATCTATTCAGAAACCTTTCAAAACAAACTCCAATAAAGAAAAAAAATCTCAGATTCACAGTTCAACAGTTATCACACTTGCAATGTTCTTTTTCAAGCAGCAAGAAAGTATTTATTAACTATTGTATAACTAATTGAAAATTCGCCATACAAATTTTTTGCCACCGAATTATTGTTCATTCAACTCTTCACTTAGCGCCTGAATTTTTTCATTTCTTAGTTTTCATGTTTCATATTGTTAAATAATGTTTATTGTTAAAGTGTCCTAAATGGGCGTGTTTTGCGCAAGCCAGATTAGCCGTCTTCGGCCGTAATTTTACCCCTCTGAGAAAATTATAATTATTGATCCTACAGTTCCGGCAGTTGTAACTTTCTTTAAGGAAATTTCCTTATCTTTCCGAAGCTTTTTTTAGATATGAAAAATCTAAATTGGTTTTTGAGATATTTGAAAAAAAACAAACTCCTCTTTTTTTCTTGTTTATAACTTTTACAATTTTCGCGAGCGGAATTTTATTTTTTTCAAAAAATATCTTCATTCTATTTCAAATCGAATGACACCTTGCTCATATTTTTCCGAGACTGCTGAAAAAAGTTGAACCAAAAAGCACTAGACTATATATTTAAGATACAAATTATTTATTTCTCTAATAGTGAAATTACAAGATAAGTTCACACAATATCACTTGGATGGATAAAAATAAATTCTGTCACTTATTTTTTCACAGTTTCTACGGATTAATTTTTTATGGTTGTGATATTCTGCTTCAGTAAGCTTTCTTCTTGTTCTTCGGGTTTTGTTTTGTTTTGCTCGATTTCTTTATCTTTCTTGTTTGATTTGTAAAGCCAGCTAAAAAAAATTAAAGAATTTATATATTTAGTAGACAGTAAATTAAAACAGGATGTATGTAGCCCGAAATTCAGAAAGAATTACTAATTGTGTTGAATAATAAAATCAACAAAATTTATCTTATTATTTTATATCAAATATGTCACAATGATTTCTAGTTCACTGATTTTCTCTGGTTAAATTTGCACCCCTCTGTTATTATTTATTCAAATATACACCACTCAACAGCCTCAGCCAATTATAGAGTGGGAAAAATACAATTTAAAAAATGCAAATTATACAAAAAAAACAGAAAAAATTAAAAACAATATTACAGAAAAATAGGAAACGATGCAACTCTGTGAACCAACAAATTATAGATGATTAATAATAATACTTGAAGGGGTTGTTGTTATGAATAAATGTTCAGTAATTTGTGGAAGTAATGTAACAATTATTCTGTTCAATGAATATTTTTCTTCCATGGGCAGCATAATACTACAATACAATACTACAATATATTTAAACACACACAAGTGTGTTTAAATATATTCAACATAATTATATGTTAAGAAAAATTTCATGGCTAGATTTTTGTTGACAAATATTTAGGGGAGACAATGCAGGAAACCACGTGCTTGGCATGACTTTATAATTATACAACTTCTCATTGTAATAATCATTTATCGTTGGAGTTAAACAAGAATATACAGCTGATATGGTGGATAAAAGTAGGATTCAGTAGTAAATTCTATATAGGTACAAAATATAACAGCTACTAAAACATACAAATAATTAACATTCACAAAGGCAGATCCTGTACGTGATAGACTTGGAATAGGCTTATCTTGAGAGCCAATAGAAAAAAACATAAAAACAAAATGCGAAATGAATCGGCACATGCGGTAAAGCGTTAATTTATCTAGTCTATATGGATATATAATGATGTCTTTTCTGACATCGGCAGGAACTGTTGAAATTGGTCAAATTTTGATTATTACGGTTAATATACATAGCGGGTGTCTCATTAAAAAATCAAGTCAATTTACTTTCGAGGGGGGGCATCTATCGGACATGAGTTCATGGATGTAGAGTTATCCGCCTAAACAGGGGGGCGGCAACAACATCTTAATTGTTGTTTATTTTGCGTTGAAAAGAATGTGAAAAAATCTGTTGCAATCGCCGGTAAAACAAATCGAAAGATTATCCAACAAATTTCATTTCATTGGATGTTGAAATTGACTTCTAAATAGTGATAAAATGTTTGTGCACAATGTTGCCGAATATATTGTAACATTTCATCTTTCAGTTTATCTCTCTATTCGGAAGCCAAAATTTTATAATTATTTTTCTGAAATTCATAACAAGGATGTAAGAAAATATAGCTCATCCTTTTCCTTTTTTTAATAATATCAGCAGCGATAGTTCACAAACGTGCTTCTTGATAATACTTACAAGAACAAGGGAAAAGTGGTGAAGTATAACACTGCGGAAATAATGTAAAATCCTCCCGGAAACAGACTAATAGTACGGTTGTACAGAATAGAATACATAGGTCCAAATACAAGAGGCATCAGAGCTTCGCACACGCCGAACACAGAGTTGGCCTGGCCCAATTCGTGCGGCGGTACAATTTTCGACATCAAAGATCTCAGTGCTATGTGACACGTGCCATGAAAAATTTCGAAGACACTACCTGAAAAATCGTTGAAAATTGTCTCTCACATTATTATTGTTGGATGAAATCGACAGATGAATGTTTCCATGTTCCGGCGAATATTTACTTACCTAGAAGGAAAAAGTGACCGTTTGGTGCGAAGGCATATATTAGACATGCTGATATTTTGCTTATCAGTGCTATAATTCCTAACATCGCGTCATCTAACTTCAGTTTCTTTGAAAAGTAGGATAAGGCAAATATAGAACCTGTAATAATATTATGTTTGATACCTGATCTAACAAGTTGATTTTCAAATAATGGCATGGAAGTAGTGGGGAAAAGGTGGGCACTACCCATCCAGCGAATTTCATTGCCCACCCTAGAAATATCGTGTGTTCTAAAAAAATATAATTTTTTTGTTATTTCTTATTGATAAAAAGACTTAAGTCCATTCTTCGTGCAATTATTTTATTATTGACGAAAAAAGCAATAGTTATTTATGTACCAAGTGCGTTATATAGATCCTTATGCCCTGAGGGAAACATTCGGCCCGAGGGCCTCTGGCCCGAGGGATGAATGTTTGACGTTTGTGAATATTTTTGTCATCATATTCAGTGAATGTCATGCTGCTTTCTTTGTGTAGTTTTATAGAAATAATGAAAATGAAAATGAATTTACCGAAGAATATCATAGAAAATGCAGACAAAGCTGCGAATAATTAATTGCCGGAGAAATCCAGAGTCGGATACGATGAGGATTATGAAGTATTTAATCAATGAAATTTGCTTAATTTCTCCTAGTACAATAAGCGGGCGTTTTAAATCCATTATGCCCGCAAATGCGGGCGTAATAGCCTAGGGCATAATGAGTGTGTTTATAGCAACCGTATCCAAGGTGAAATAAACATAATTATAATATACAAGTGAAAAATAAAAAATATTGTGATTACGTAGGACATAGCTCTGACACACACTGTTTGTATTGGAAAATAATGATAATAATAATGATAATTTCATTCATACGTTGGCTGGAAGAAGCAGGTACACATCTCAATAGTATAAATACAAAAACTAAAAAAAATTACAAACACCATAATACAAATATGTGGAACAAAACTTTTAAAATGAATAAAATGCATTACTTTTAAGTCATGCATAAATAGAAAACGTCTTGAACCCCTTTTTAATGCTACTTATGCCAGTTAGAAATTATAGCAATTCTTTTCTCTCAAAACAGTTAGAATTCTTTTTAGCGTACAATGTCGCTTTGAGGACATATATTGGGGGCAGAATTAGTAAATCATGGCCAATGAAATGCTCCCTACGTGACTTTAGGATGAAAGTAAAACTAGTTCCGAATTATTCTATTTTGTGCAATGAAAACCCTCCTCCAACTAGACCTGTGTCGATCGTGATTGATCGAATCTTTTTGAGTCGATCGCAACCTATATACGAGTGATCGAATCACGAATTTCTAAAAGACCCGATCTTATATAACCCGATCCCGATTTACTTGATAAGACTAACCAAATTGCACTTTATTTTCATATGTTTTTACACAACAGTATATAACTAATTGCTTGCTGATACAATCGTTTACATGCTTTCATTCATCGCACTCTTTCTCGTGTTGTTTTGAATTTTGACACGTAATCCAAAAGGAACCGATTTTTTCAGGGACGCTCGCGTAGAAGAGTCGCGACCTGTCGATCTCTCAGTCTTTTGGGTCGCGAACTCGATCGATCGCGTCTTGATCGAGATCGAATTCAGTTTGAGATCGAATCAGTGACATGCTGATATATGTACTGTCGATCTCTCTGTCTTTTGGGTCGCGAACTCGATCGCGTCGTGATCGACAGCGAATTCAGTTAGAGATCGAATCAGTAACGGGGTATGACCCGCGACGCGTGATTTTATATTCAGGTTTTGCTTGCGTGTTTGAGTGAACTTAGTTGATATTATCGTCGCCTCCTCTATCCACATTTATATACATTAATGAAGCGTCTATCTATAATAAAAGAAGCTCTTTAAAACCGAAAAGAGCCTCTCAAATTTTATTTCTTAATCACAATTTGGAGTAAATTATCTTTTTTTATATTAAAAACTATTAGTTAATTCCTTTTTTAACATTTTTATGTTATTTTTCACTCATGTAGGTTATCTTATTAATATATATTCTACCCGGTTCAGCATTCGGCATTTGTTACAAAGAAACTGCGACCTGCGACCCAAATGATCGAATCTTTTTAACCCGATCACCATACGAATGGGTCATGATGGACCCGGGTCTCGACAAATGATCGATCGACACAGGTCTACCTCCAACCTGTTGATATACTCCATAATAACGTGTGAACGATAGCATGATACACACCTGCAAGATCTATAAGTGTCATTCTGGACCTCAGCTGGATAAGAGCAAAATATCCACTACTCAATCTTTTCCAGAAATGATTTGCGTGAGTCTCCCCCGAACTTGAATAGATCGAATATTCAAAAAATGTACGTAATTGAGAAGAAAAATTCAAATTAAATTGTTTTTTTAAAAATTTTAAATTTTTTGTACCATATCAAGTGTAATACGAGATAACCAAGCAAATGACTCTAGATTCTGGTGGAAGTGGAATACTTCTTACTCATTTTTCAATTTACTTCACCTGTTGTTTGTATGATGAACTGTCCTGTATTGTAGATAGTGAAGTCAACTTCATTCCATCCAAATTTAATTCTGGTGTAGAGGTAAACAACAGCCATCTCACCTAAAATATAACATAAGTGAATACAATAAATTTGTCAATGAGAAACAGTTCGTCCAGTATTTCCATATATATATATATATATATATATATATATATATATATATATATATATATATATATATATTTATATATATATATATATATATATATATAAATATCAGGGGCGGCTAGTCAAAGGAGGCTAAGCCTCCTCAATAATTTTCCGTGTATCACTAATATATATTATATTGAATAGTCAGGCATTCAGCATATTCATATTAATCAAAATCATATTATTTATGGCACCTACCTTCCTTTCAAGCCTACATTATATAAAATAATTTATTAATAAAGACAGAAGGTATTTACATTTACTTTTCAAGATTTGTGGCAACGCTGCGGAGGCTTAGAAAGGTATATTCTCAACGTTCATTATGCCTGCCACAGAAAAGCAAACAACTCCGAATGAATACTTCATTGCAATAGAAAAGCAAAACACATGTAAATGGCAACACCGATAGGAACCCAGTCTCATTACATGTCGACCAATCATAACTATAGAGAATTTCGCGTGACATCGAGTGAGATTCGTGGAAAGCTATTAATTGAATCGTAGTTACTAATGGCCGACCGTGCCCTAGTTTCGGTATAATATAATCTTAAATATTTGTTGCTCGCGTATTATGTTTTAAAATTAGTTTGGTTACTGAAGTTAATTTACAAAAATTTTCAATGGCGGACTTAGTGGAAGATTTGTTATCCCCAGACTTTAGTGCACTAAGTTATGAGGATAAAGTTTTGATAAAAACATTGTGACCTACCCCTGAATTAAACAATTTGGCTGCAGCGTAAAAGAACAACATAAACCGCGGTTTTAATACAAGGAATTATGAGAGGACATCCTTGCCTAACCGGATCACAGGTAAAAAAATAAAATTATTTTGTTTGGCAGTTGTTTACTTTTTACTAGTGAAAATGTTTCTCTGTTTGGAGACGCTTTTAGGATTTGAGGATTTAATTCTTATACCTAGTTGAAAGTGAGGAATTTTTCACCGATAAAGTAACTTTAACAAATACTGCACGCGGATTAATATCTTCCTTACAAGATAAGGAATTTATATATTTTTTAAACATCTTTAAATTAATTTTTGAACAAACAGAAATAGTTTTTCAAATCTACAGCACAAGTTTTCAGATGTAATTTACTCACGAAATCTCTTTTGGAAAAAAATGTCAGAATTTCGTTGCAGAAGTATATGTTAAAAAACTATTTTTTGTATTTCAAACTACTGATGATACGACTCAATTTAGCCCAAAACGAAAGAAATTCAGTTACGCAGATTTAGAGCTTCACTATAAGCAAATAAGTTTATGAAATTTTGAGATACTATTCGGGGTCAAATAGAAAAAAAGGTTTCTTCTGATTTGAAAGAACTGCATTTCTTCGACTTAACTTCAAATAAAAATTTGTTAACCGGATTTTCGGCTAATTTTCCAGATAACCTTTTGGAAAAATTTATGTCAAAAATACACTTTTTTTGGATAAGGTGGCCATAAAAAATGAACTGTTTGTTGTTTTATAATGACAATGAAATTTTAGGGCAAAATGGAAAAATCCTATGAGGACTATTAAATACCTTTTTGTTAATGATTTGAATCAAGATTTACCCCAAGTTTTATAAACTCTTATGTCTAATTGTTTCTATCCCGGTGACATCGGCTTCCGTAGAGCGCTCGTTTTCCACTCTTAAGAGAATTAAAACTTATATACGAAATTCAATGAGCCAGGATAGTTTGAAAAATAATAGTTTGTTGTCTATTGAAAAGGAATTGGTAAAACTTTTGGCGAAAGACAAAAAATTTTATGAGGATATTATAGATCATTTTGCTGAAGTTAAAGATCGCAGAATCCCGCTAATCTTCAAATATATATAATAATTTTTTATTTGCTCTCACCAGCTGTTAACAAATTCGTTAAGTAGGTAGGTAGGTACCTATTTTGTGAATGAAAATAAAATTTGATGAATAGATGAATTGATTAATTGGCTGAGTAGAGTTTTTGTGAATATTGTAAATAGGAGTTGTAGGTCTCAAGGAAGACACTCGAAAGTGAAAACAAATTAATAGCTTAGGGTGCTTCTTTCACTTTGATTTTCTTTAAATTATAAGGCGGTTGACCTTGAAATCCTAAAAATTTTCGCCTATGGTGTATTTTTTAACACCTCTTGTAGCCCCCTCAAACCAAAACCTCACGCGCCGCCACTGATATATATATATATATATATATATATATATATATATATATATATATATATATATATATATATATATCTAAATTTAATAATTTTCAATATATATATATATATATATATATATATATATATATATATATATATATATATATATATATATATATATATATACCTATATATAACTAAAAATTATTAAATTTAACGTGTTTTTTCACTGTTTGAAAATCATTCTGAAGGTTAACTTACCTTGTAGAGGCCCAATGATCATTGTCGTCACCATCATTATAACAATCGTCTTCCACTTCCTGTTACTCGGTCCCTCTTTGAAGCAAATTTTAAAAGTGTTCTTTATGTGATTTATATCGAAAAAATCTTTACAAAAATTCTTATGTTGCAAGACCTCCTCATTTTCTACTTTCTTTTTTTCCTTGATCATAAAAAATCCATAAGTCAAGGCGGCAAACATCATGCATCCCCCAAACGCGTAACAACCCCGCAGACCTAAAGGTTTAATTAAGATACCTCCAATAATGTTTCCTATCACCATCGCAACATTTTGAAACATAGAAAGCGCTCCTATTCTTATTGTGCGATCTTCATCAGAACTTAGTCCGCTGACGTAGCTGAAAATTCCAAGGAAAACACAGCTCCAACCTCCACCAAACGCGTATGGTAGAGAATCTGCTATCATTGCATATTCGATGGGTATTTCCATGAAAAAATGAGCACATAAGAAAAGTTCCATCGTGCTTAATATATCACAGATGATTGGTATCAAGATCACAGGTTTTCTTCTACCGTGTCTGTCACTCCAAGACCCAAAAAATAATAACAAACAAGTAGGTAAAAAACCGATGATTGCAGTCTTGTACGCAAACATTTTTGCTACCATTTTTTGAACATCAGCTTCTTGGTAACTTTCATAACCTGTTTTATTTCTTTGTACCATGGCTTCGCATACGGACGAATTGTATTGTAAGTTCACTAAACAAGCTTTTTCCAGGTACAAATTTTGAGATGCAAGGAGACACATCGCACCAGGAAGAATATAGAAAAAAATCAGTGGTTCAACTGTGATATGAGTGGCTATATATTTGATCTTTTGCCAAGTGGTTAACGATTTTGAATCTCCTTTTATGTCTAGGAATTCCATACTGATGGCATTTGAGAGGTTTCGCAAAGACATATTTGAAAGATATTTTTAAAGCTAATTAAAATGAATTATCTCTTTGTTTAGAGTATAAGATCGTACACATAGGTATATTCACCCACTAAGTTTGCCTGTATTCCTTAAAAACTGATTTCATTCCTTATCCACTTTCATGAAAGCTTCCATTGTTTGAAAAGCATATATGCTACGTTTCAACCATTCCACTCACCTATTCAATAATTAATGTCATTCTACTAGTTTACGCAAATTAAAGGTAGATAGGACTATTTGATTTAGGTTCAAAAATAAATAACTACTTTATTTGAATTGAAGATAATGGAATACAGGTATTGTATTCTCAAGTACATATAACAGTGAGAGGATTGCTTCAACAAAATTAAATAATTGAGAATTATATAGAATTTTACATGGTGACAATGAAACATTACTCTAACCTTTGAATTTGTACTATTCATCATTTTTTTTTCACTGAAACTTTTGTTTAGAAAGGTTCCAAAGTGATTTTATACTGGCTTTTCGAAATTGAGATTTGCAAGTATCTTGCAGCCTTCATAAAGATAAATATATTCTGCCTTGTAGTTCACATCTCAATTTTTTCATTTTTAATGCTTATTATGAATTTATCATCCATATTGATGGCCTCTCAAATAATATCAATTGCCATGTTGTGTTGTCCGCAGACGATACTACAATAGCTATTGAAGATAAGAACATAATCTATCTACTTCAAAGATCATAGGACGCAAACAAACAAGCAGCTGGTTGTTTCAGTTCAAATAGATTATGCCTTAATAATGAAAAATCTAAAACTGTGGCTTCCTCATCATCAGCTGCGATACCCACAAATGTTCCTGGGCATAAGCTTCGATTCTAGACTGACCTGGAAAAATCAGTGTTCACAAAATGCAATTACATCCTGCTATATATGCCATAAGACGTGTAAGACAGATAATTAGTTATCAGGCATATTATGCGCCCTTCCATACTCGAATAAATTATGTATTTGAGTATAACGGAATTTTGAAAAGTCTTATTGTCCGAAGCTAATTTTCGGAAGGAATTGCATATAATTAAACAAATGGCAGTAAATAATGGTTATTCACCTAATATGATTGAAAGCCTCATTCAGAGGAAAAAATACAAAATGGCAATTTCAGAAATTTACCCACTTATATCTGAAAAAAGTAGAGTATTTAGCAGTTTAACATACTTGGGCAAAACTTCCGAAAACCTGAAATTGTTTTTTCAAAAACAAAATTTCAAAATTTCATATAAAACCAATAATAGCATTGGAAAATTGATTAAAAACAACAAATCAAAAATTCATAGAGATGAACGTACTGGTATTTATAAACTCGGCTGTAACGATTGTGAAAAAGTCTATATAGGACGTACAATTAGAAATTTCAAAACTCGAATACACGAACACCAACGTAGCTATATTAAGCAGAAAACTGATTCTAATTATGCGTATCATCTCATTCAAGAAAACCATACCTTTAATCACAATTATAATATATTACAATTTGAAAATAGTCTCCATAAAACCAACTGTTGGGAATCCGTATACATAAATAAATATAAACATTCCGGAAATTTATTTAACGACCAGATTGAAGTAAACCCTTCTCCTCTCCTTAATCTGTTCAATGTAGGTACCTACTAATAGCTCAGAATGAATTGCTTATTGTTATTTAGTTTCTCTAAGTACCCTCTGTTATATTCAATTTTCGTATAAATAGATTGTTTTGTAATACCATAGTTTAGTACGAGATGAAGTCAATGTTATGACGAAACGCGTTTACTCAATAGATTTTTATTTTAACCTGTGAAAAGTTAGTTTTTTATTTCTTTATAAAGTTATTATAATAAAAGTATATTATTTCATAAGGAGAAGTGTCATTTTTCATGGCGAGCTTGAGCTTACCCGCCGAACGCAGTGAGTCGGGTAAGCTCAAAGCGAGCCATGAAAAGTCACTTCTACTCCGAATGAAATAATTATGTTATTTTATTTTCGTAATCCCATACTGTTATTTTGATTTAACGGTATTCAGATGACAATTGAAAAGTTAGTGTTAACGGCCGGCGGCCGTTAAGAAATCACTTGTTCAAATATTTATTTCAAAACATCATTCTGCTTACAATAACAACATTAAAATCTTGGTCCACATCGAGTTGGGAGAATAAACCTCTGATTTTCATTTCGCATAGGCTAATAATACATCTTCATTAACCACCTTTACATTCTTGCTTTTACGCCACATTTCCAAATTTTCATATTCTTTTTGATATCGCTCTTGAGTTATTTTCGGCAGTTAATAAACACTCGCTGCACTGCACATGATTCTCCCAATATTTCTAATGGAATTTGATTTTGTTCCTCAATTTCATCCATGATCGTCGTTAAAGCGAACTTGAGAACACAAAAAACTGACGTTGTTTATAAAACTGTCAAACTGTTCCATGACAACAGAGTGCACGACGTTGGGATTTTTCTTTAGAATTGCGAGGTACCTACGGGTTTTTTTCTTTCTTCGGAATCAAAATATAATCTTTCAACGGGATTACGAAAAATTTTTAACGACACACGGCCGATACGCAAATAACGGATTCGGTTAGTTATACAATATCCAACCAATGGAACAATTAGAAATTTGTTAATTCACTCCGAGTCAAATAAGCTGCACTGATGAGATCTAATAAGATCGAAACAGCTGTAAGCAGATTTTGAGTCGGGGTGACTTGACAATTTCTATAATTCACCGTTCGATTGTGAATGCAGATTTTGCGTTGCTGAATACGTATAACCAGCTTCCTTGGAAAGTTGTTTAATAATTTTTCAAATTATTAAAGAATTTTCCTTGTTCACTTTATGTAATGTATGAAATTGACCATGGTCGGCTAGTATGTTTCTCATGATTTGATTGTTATATTTTGCGTATTAAGCGACTAGAATATTCGGAGCGCACTCTCGTGAGTATATCCAAAGGTTTTAAATCACTATGTTAGTGTGCCTTGGAATCATATACACCACTGTTGTAGAGTAGATATCTTCATATCAGGAGGTACGTGTTTTAGCGACGAATTTCTGCATTTTCAGTCTGAGCGGTGAATTGTTGTTTCCCAATATCTTTGGTGGGATGGCGCTCTGGATTGTTATCCAGACAGTGTTACTGACCACGATTTGTATTGGGGGACAATTAGAAATTTGTTAATTCACTCCGAGTCAAATAAGCTGCACTGATGAGATCTAATAAGATCGAAACAGCTGTATGCAGATTTTGAGTCGGGGTGACTTGACAATTTCTATAATTCACTGTTCGATTGTGAATGCAGATTTTGCGTTGCTGAATACGTATAACCAGCTTCCTTGGAAAGCTGATTGATAATTTTTTAAATTATTAAAGAATTTTCCTTGTTCACTTTGTGTAATACATATATATATATATATATATATATATATATATATATATATATATATATATATATATATATATATATATATATATATATATATATATATATATATATATATATATATTAGACGATTTGAAACACTTATAATCAGCTTATAGATTCTCTGTAATTATTTAACCACTATATTTGATGAGAAGGAATTTCCAATGGTATTTTCATTCATTTTTCCAGTATTCCGGCATCATAATGATGGGAAATGCATAAATTAATCATAAGTTTCCACAATAGCAACATTGGAAGTTTTTTCGCATACCATGAAAGGCATTAATAATAAATAATTATAAATTTCTGATTCTTTTACCTGTACTTGCATTACAGTTCGGTTGCATTCACAGTTAGCTTGTGAATTGTGGGTATAGGTAACCACTATTTCCTGGTTATAAGTGCCATTATCTCCTGTAACGGTTTCAACAATAATCATTGTTGAAGATGCCATTTTCCTCTAAAACTAATTACTCACTGATATATATTAATCAATGCAATTGACTGATTCACATGTATTAACATTAACCGAATAATGCATAGATATAAATTTATAATTATGTTTAACTGAATGTGAGCATGGGCGTAGTCAGATTTTTTCTCTGAAAGGGACAAAAGCAAGGAAATATGAAGAGTCGTTGGAAACATGGTGTTAGTTTAAAACGTTTATATTAAGTACCTATTTGCAATGTTATTCTAAATAACAATAAAATTATGTATAATAAACTTGATGGACATGGTCAATATCATATATCATAAATTGAACATTATGTGTTATTCTAACTACACAAAAACTTCTATCCGTACAAGCTTGCAATGTCCAGTGTTGATACAATTAATTTTTAATTAACCTTTAATCATAGGTACTGAGCAAAGAGTGCCTAGTTTTTGTTATTGTCATTTATAACTTAATTTTCCTTCAAATTAAAGGGGTTCTAAAATATTTACTAGAGATGAAACGTATAGTGGTTTCGCCGGATACCGGATATTCGGCAAGCTACGAGGCCGGAGCGTCGTATATTCGGCCCTTTATCCAAGCGCCCTGTAAACGATCAAATTTGTTTGACAAACTTGTTCGACAAACTTCACGTGTGCTTCAAGCAATGTCATAAACGATCAAACCAAATATCAAACAAATTTGTCAAATTCTTCCTTAGTTACGGTTTTCTCGTTGACGTGACGTGACGCGTTCCATGAAAATTGAGCAGTACGGTTTTGAATTTAGTTGTCAAAAATGCCGTCAATCCAATTTTTCATCAAACACTTCAAACACGTGAATTATTTGACAAACGCATCAAACAAAGCCATAGACTATCAAATAATTTGACAAACACCTAAAATTTGACAAACAAGTTTGATGGTTTACAGGGCGCTCATGACGCGATCAGTTTGATATGAATATAGGCGCGCTGAACAAGATCGAAATATTCGGGCGCGTTCGGGTGTTACCACACGTGAGCGGAGATCATTGATCAAACTACCTAACTGCTACCTAAACATTCAGTTTTTTTTTCTAGAAATGTGGTCAAATGTTAAATTAAGTGTGTAAATTCTCTCTCAAAAAGAAGGTCTCAATTTTTTTTATTATTATTTATGAACAGTTTAAAATTGATGAAATTTTACACAGAATCGCGCGACTACAAACGCGCCACAATGCGTGGCCATGTTTGTGACGTCATAATGTTAAAGGAATTTCTCGGGCCGACGGCTTTTACGTGTTATAGTAGCTTCTTTTATTCAGTTTTATGTGATAAACGATTTATAAAGGTTACTTCTGATAATATACCTGATGTATAATATCTTGTGGAACATTTTAAAACATTTTTTGGGGTAGATATATTTATTAATATGTTGAAGATAACAATAAGATATATAACTGATATTGAATTCTCGCACTTCACTTGGTGAAACATCATAAAGAATAAAGTATAAACTTTAAAATAAAAACACTTGGCTTATGTTTCACAATATGAAAAATATTTAGATACTGTATTTAGCAGTAACGAAAAGTCGACATGTTTCGAGTTATGAACTCATTATCAAGACTGACTACAGGAGAGTATTGCATCGTAATTTATAAAACAGACAAAAGCAAAGGTGATACCTGAAAATCAATTTGTTCGTTTACAAGGGGTAATTGACTATTATGGGCGGAACTTATTTCGAGAATTTCAAGAAGGTCAAGTCGTTTTCCTTTGTTACCTGAATGTAACAATTTGGTTTTGTTGAAATCCAGGAAGTGATTGAATTTTATACAATGTTCAGAGAAGCCAGTGGTATTTCTGTTTTGTAAAATTGACTTTTTATGTTCTTCAGCACGAATATTTATATTCCTTCCTGTCTGTCCAATATAGAAAGCCGGACATTCGTCGCAAAATATTTTGTAAATACCACTGTTTTCTCCGATGTTAGATTTTTCTTTATTATTGACCGAGAATGACTTCAAGTTTCTTTTATTTGTACAAATTGTTTCAACGTTATTTTTCGATAGTCTGTTACAAATTTTGCTACTTTTTAATTAGGCACATAATTTATTGGGAAGTATTTTTGTTCTTCATTAATAGTTTCCATTATCGGAAACAGATTTTCAAACTGAAGTTAATACAATTAAATTATTAGCCATCAATAACGGTTACAATGAAAGTCTTATCGACAAGCTCATTGGGAAAAAACGAATAAAGTATCTGTTGCATTCAATATACCCCACGCAAACTATTAATGAAGAACAAAAATACTTCCCAATAATATAAATAATATGTGCCTAATTTGAGTAGCAAAATTTGTAACAGACTATCGAAAAATAACGTTAAAACAATTTGTTCAAATAAAAGAAACTTGAAGTCATTCTTGGTCAATAATAAATAGAAATCTAACATCGGAGAAAACAGTGGTATTTACAAAATATTTTGCGACGAAGGTCCTGCTTTCTATATTGGACAGACAGGAAGGAATATAATTATTCGTGTTGAAGAACATAAAAAGTCAATTTTACAAAACAAAAATACCACTGGCTTCTTAGGGATGTGAATAAATAATCGATTTTTATTTTAATCGATTATTTTTTTTTCATTGTCTATTTTTTATAATCGATTTTACTAATGGTAAACATCGATTTTTAATAAATCGATTATAAGAATTACACATTTTAAATCGATTTTTGTAACGGGAGCTATCTGTGCGATGGATGAAAAAATGGATAAGTTTACTGAACAAGTCGATAAAAAATCAGCGCCATCTGTACGTACTAATATATAATAAGTTGTGATCTTTTTTGTTTATACCATAGAAATCTTAATATATATCTGTACTCAATATATAGTATATATCTATGGTTTTTATTTTCATCTTTGAAGTGTCAAAATAATTGTCGTCAACCATAAAAATGTCTTCCTCTAGTAAAACTCCTACTAAAATTTGCCGGCGACAGTAAGAAAATATGAAAATGGTCCATTTGGCTATTTTTTGATACTTATTATCTTGAATAGTTCTCACTTCAATTGAATTAAAATTAGATATTCATAATATATTTCCACTAATACATCGAATAGGCATTTTTCGTATAGAAAGTCGAAGTATAAATAAAAATCGATTATTTTTCTTTTAAATCGATTTTTCACAAATCGATTTATCTTTAAGCAAAAAAAATCGATTATTGACTAATCGATTTTTCCGAATCGAGGTCACATCCCTATGGCTTCTCCGAACATTGTATAAAATTCAATCACTTCCTGGATTTCAACAAAACCAAATTGTTACATTCAGGTAACAAAGGAAAACGACTTGACCTTTTTGAAATTCTCGAAATAAGTTCCGCCCATAATAGTAAATTTGCTTTTGTCTGTTTTATAAATTACGATGCAATACTCTCCAGTAGTCAGTCTTGATAATGAGTTCATAACTCGAAACATGTCGACTTTTCGATACTGCTAAATACAGTATCTAAATATTTTTCATATTGTGAAACATAAGCCAAGTGTTTTTATTTTAAAGTTTATACTTTATTCAATAAGATATAGGGGAGAGGTAGTAACAGTGAGACGGCAGGAACACTGAGACATGATAGTTTTGTCAAAAGGTATCTGTATTTGGATGATGCAGACCATTGAATAGTAACCCTACCAACCAACTGAGGGCTCTCAATACATCAGATGCAATTTAGTTGATAAAGTAAAAAAGCAGTAACAGATGATCAGTTTAGTGTGTGACAAAGGAAATTTATCAGCCCTCTCTGAATTAGAATTTTTCCTGGTTAATAACCAATTTAAACGAGGTAGTCTATTAGAAGTGTTTATCAGTGTCATGGTAGCACATGACTATAGTTTTTAGCTCGTAAATTCAAGATTTAATATTTTGTGAAAAGTATTTATAAACAATGTGGTTTAGGAACATTGAGACTAGTCATAATTGGAACAGTGAGACGTGTCTCAGTGTTCCTAAGGCATGTCTTAGTGTTCAGAAAAATAACATTAAAATGATATTGCCACCTCCAAAGCTTCAAGGGAAGACTAAGCGTCAAAAAACCTCTTGAAATTTGAAATAACCTTCGATTCCTTAGATATTCGTTAAATGTCTCACTGTTCAGTTTTTTTGTCGGAACAGTGAGACACTAGCCAATTTAAAAAAAATTAAAAAACCAGAATGTGTTTCTAGATTTTCATATTTTCTAAATGAATATATGTTCTACTATATAAGAGAGTAAGTTTACTTGTTTATAGAGTTTTACATTTTAATTTTTTTAAAACAAATTCTGGTGTAAACATTTTGTGTCTCACTGTTACTACCTCTCCTATGCATCGTATATTTCAAAATAAGTTTAATGATAAACCGAGTTTGATTTGACATTTTCGCTTGTCAAATGTCAAATTAAACTAGGTTTATCATTGAATTTAGTTTAATAATATACGGTGCAAGAGCCGAAATTGCGATTAAAAGCGAGAACACTGTCTCAGCTGTGTGCAACAATGAGTAGAAATAAACATTGTGACGTCACACTGATGGCCTGTTTTCGGTTCTTGATTCAAAAATGTATTTTCAAATTAATATAACTTTTGAATTAGAGCGAAAACAAAGAAAATAAAAATAGTTTTGTTATAAAAATAAGTTTTTTTTAACCCAATTGAGGAATTTAAGAAACAACATAGCTCAAAAAAAGAATAAATAGAAATAATAATAATAATAATAATAATAATTTTATTGATCCATTCAGACATCGACAAATATGTATTGGATAAGTCAAGTTGTATATAGGACATACAAATTTGTATATAGTACACACACAAAACAAAAATAACACTACACTCAAACCATCAAACAAATTGATTCACGTTTTAGTCAGACATGTACTCCTCAATACTATAGTAGCCCCTGGAAGAAAGTATTGACTTCACTCTGCTCTTGAACCTATTTTTATTAAGGTTTCTTATACTCTCTGGCAAATGGTTGAAGAATTTTATCCCCTGATATGTGGGAGATCGCTCGAATTTTGTTGAACTATGTCTCGGGATATACAAAAGATTACCATTCCTGGTAGGATAATCGTGGTAATGTGAATTCCTCACAAACTTCGAGGAATTCTCCTTGATGAGGATTAGACATTTTAATATGTACAAACATGGAAATGTCAGAATCTTGTGAAAAATAAAGCATGGCCTACACGATTCCTGCGAAGACAACCCGAACATAGTTCGGATTATTCTCTTCTGTGCTGTGAAAATTCTTCCACTGTTTACAGAATTTCCCCAGAGAACGACATTGTAGGACATATGACTGTATACAAGACTGTAGTATACTGTCAACAAAGACTCAGTTGGCATTGAGAACTTCAGACGTGAAATGGCAAATCTTGATTTATTCAATTTTTTACTGAGGCTATCGATATGATCCGTAAAACGTAAGTTTTCATCTACATGTATACCCAAAAATTTTGTGGTTCGAGTGGATACAATATTTGATCGATTCATGTCGAATTGGACAGTGTGTGCAGTGTTTTTCGTATTAAAATATATACACTCTGTTCTTGGAGATATTTGAAATCAGACAATTTTGTTCACACCATCTATCGAAGCATTCCATAATCTTTTTAGTGGATATAACTAATTCTTCACGATCACGACCTGTAACCACTAGTGAAGTATCATCAGCAAACAGAGCCAATAGTTCAGTATTGATATGTTGGGGCATATCATTGACGAATAATAAAAATATTAATGGCCCCAATACTGAACCCTGTGGAACACCTATGTTCAAGGTATGCTTTTCAGAAAAACTGTTTACCACTTTCACACGCATTTGTCTATGATGGAGATAATCACACCCCCAATCCAAGAATATTCCCCTGAAACCCAAGTTATATACATTTTACTTTCAATGAAGTCCAAATTAATGGAGTCGAAAGCGCGGGACAAGTCGAAAAAGAGTCCAGCAACTTGTTTTCCTCTATCCATATTGATGTAAATATTCTCAATTAGGCTGCAAGCTGCCGATTGAGTCGATTTACCAGTTCGAAAGCCGTGCTGGAATTCGGTAAGTATGTCAAATCTAGATAGAAAGTTGCATATTCTATTGTACACTACTTTTTCTATATGTTTCGAGAATACACTAAGAATTGAAATCGGCCTATAGTTAGCTATATTCTCAGGATCATTCCTCTTGTAAACAGGAATGATAGTTGCTAATTTCAAAATGGAGGGAAACTTACCGGAAGTTATAGAAAAATTGATCAAATATGCTAGATGCTCAGCTATAGAAGTGCGAACAGACTTCAGGAGTTTGGTTGAGATGTTGTCAATACCAGTGCTATTTTTATTCTTCAAATCATTGATGACTGTAATGACTTCCTCAGTTGTTACCGGGTTGAAGAAAAAAGTGTTTTCAACCATTGAAGAAACAGTAACATGCTTTTGACATTGAATCACCGAAGTGTGATTGTAGGCTTTCTTCAGTAATGTCAGCAAAGTAATCTCCAAAAATAATTGCAACATCTGCTGGAGCTGTATATACCTTATTTTCCACGTTCAAGTGTATATTTTTGTGTTTTCTAGTCCTACCAATTTCTTGATTAACTAAATTCCATACAGTTTTTTGTTTATTACTAGACTCGCTTATCAGTTTTTCGTTAAATTTAAATTTAGCTTCGGTGAGTATTCTGTTATAGTATTTTTTTGCATGTTTATAATTTTCTCTAGACCCCTCGTTACCAACATTTTTACTCAACCAAAATAAGTCTTTCCGTTCTCGGCTAGCTTTCCTGATAGTGGGTGCGATCCAGTTGGGTGCTGCGAAAATTTACTGTTGCTGCGTTTTAACGGACAGCATTCATCTAGAGTATATACAAATATATTGACAAAAGATTCAAAAGCAGAGTCAATGTCATCTTCAAGATAAATACTACTGAAGTCAGTGTCGCACATTGAGGAGGCGAATTTTTCCATATTACATTTGGATAAGCTTCTATATAGATTATTGGACTCAATATTACAGCTACGGGTATCACTGAGAGAGTGAGAAAAGTAAATTGTATATTTTAGAACATCCAATTCTGAAATGCTATTATTCTATTAACAATGTATATTTTTCATATTAAAAAGAAAATATAAAGAAAGTGAAAGTACGCACAAAAAAATCGTAAACAAACTTAAGTTAGAAGCGCACCTCAATTTATCAAATGAAATGAATAATTTTATTTTTATCCATAACTTTTTAAATAAGAATGAACTAATAGTATCTGAAGCTATTGGCATTATTATAAACAGAGAAATCTTCTTAGGAGTATTCACAGAATTTCTACATCTTAATTTTGTAGGAACTACTGTGTTGGTTTTTCTGCTATGCAGATTGACTTTAAGGTGATAATTATTATTAGTTGGCGTTTATAATTATCATTAGTTGGTAGTTATTATTTAGTAAGTTCAACGCAATGTTTTCATACAGGGAACAGGTTTTCCTGTGGAAATTATTTTATGTAAATTATATGTTTAAACAAATAATAAAGAAAATTCTTTAATAATTTAAAAAATTATCAAACAACTTTCCAAGGAATAGTCCGGGGAAGTAAGTATATAGAGGGGAAAAATTAAAAAGTAGGGGTTATTATTTTTTTTAAGTTAAGTACACTGACCCCTCATCGCTTTCCTAAGTTTCTGACAAAATCCCGTGGGAGCTCGAAACACAGCTTGCAAGCACATTTTGAAGCACTAAAATTCGATGATTTTGTGCTTTAACTTTTTCTGATGTACTCGCACAAAAAAATCGTAGAGATCAAATTCACAGTAAATTTTATGCCCTACACGATGACGTAAGTCGACTTTTGAAATGAAAATTTTTTCGACTCAAAATTTTCCAAAAAATGAAAATTATTTCGAAAGGTCGTGTTTTAACCGGCAACCATACTGAAAATAACCATATCGTGATCAAAACATAGGGAAACATAGATGGTGTGCTATAAAAAATTTACGTATTTTCAGATTTGTAAAATTCAAAATGGCGGCCGCAAAAATCGAATATATATGCTTTTTTTTCAATCATGCTTCCTCTTGAAAACATTAACGATATCGAAACGCAGTTGGTTGCAATCGATAGGGGAAAAGTTGTAGTTTTAGGCATAATATAAAAAAAAATTTTATAAATTTTTTTACATAACTTTTTTTAAAAATTTATTAAAAAAAAATTTTGTTTGTTGAGTTTTACCTCATTTTTGCATTGAAAAATTAAGTCAATCATTATACTCATACTCGAAATGTATTTGCCGTTAAAAACCGCGTATTTCAAAAAAAAAATTGTTTAAATACAATAATCAGAAGCCGAGATATAGAAGCACAAAGTTCGCTTCGTACTGTGACCATACTATTAAAAATTAAAAATGCGCGTGTATTAGTGAAGACCCGTTAGGGTGCTCGGCGAAAATGGTCTCCCCGCCACTACGCCGAGCAGCTGCCGCGTTCATATTCGGGTGAACGCGGCAAGACTACTGATTTATTTTTGATGCAGCCAGTGACCCAACGTTCTATTAAATCTGTATTTAATCACCACACAAGTGAAACAATCTAATCCAACAATAAGAATTTGAAAATTTTTAATAGTATGGTCACAGTACGAAGCGAACTTTGAGCTTTTATATCTCGGCTTCTGATTATTGTATTTAAACAATTTTTTTTTGAAATACGCGTTTTTTAACGTCAAATACATTTCAAGTATGAGTAAAATGATTGACTTTATTTTTCAATGCAAAAATGAGGAAAAACTCAACAAACAAACTTTTTTTTTAATAAATTTTTAAAAAAAGTTATGTAAAAAAAATTTATAAAATTTTTTTTTATTTTATGCCTAAAACTACAACTTTTCCCCTATCGATTGCAACCAACCACGTTTCGATATCGTTAATGTTTTCAAGAGGAAGCGTGATTGAAAAAAAAGCATATATATTCGATTTTTGCGGCCGCCATTTTGAATTTTCCAAATCTGAAAATACGTAAATTTTTTATAGCACACCATCTATGTTTCCCTATGTTTTGATCACGATATGGTTATTTTCAGTATGGTT
Source organism: Cynegetis impunctata (assembly GCA_030704885.1). Classification (NCBI taxonomy): domain Eukaryota; kingdom Metazoa; phylum Arthropoda; class Insecta; order Coleoptera; family Coccinellidae; genus Cynegetis; species Cynegetis impunctata. The sequence goes on from JARQZK010000760.1 coordinate 678,322, forward strand.
GTCGGTTAAAATATGACCTTTCGAAACAATTTTAATTTTTTGGAAAATTTTGAGTCGAAAAAATTTTCATTTCAAAAGTCGACTTACGTCATCGTGTAGGGCATAAAATTTACTGTGAATTTGATCTCTACGATTTTTCTGTGCGAGTACATCAGAAAAAGTTATAAGCAAAAAATCATCGAATTTTAGTGCTTTAAAAAAAATAATAACCCCTACTTTTTTTATTTTTCTCATTGATAGATTTTTTGATCTTACTTCCCCGGACTAGAAGCTGGTTATACGTATTCAGCAACGCAAAATCTAATTTTTTAAATTATTAAGGAATTTCCCTTGTTCACTTTATGTAATGTATGAAATTGACCAAGGTCGACTAGTATGTTTTTCATGATTTAAATAATAAAGATCTAATTATTAACTGTTTCTTGCATTTCAAACCTTTCATTGGTTTCTTCGAATTGAAATAAAATAAAATATGAAACTACTTGTTTATATAGAAATGACTTTATTTCAGTTATACTTGCCTATTAATTATCCAACCTTGAAACTTCAATCAACGACAGTAAGCACAAAATAAATACAAAAGTTTATTCAAGCCGACAGAACTAAACAATTTTCTGCATTATAGCTGAATTCATGATACCAGCGTCTGTTATTGTCTGTGAATCTTCAAGAATCTTGGATGGATACGAAGATAACAGGTTAAAACTCTGAGTTGCATATTGAGGTCTTGCTGCCAGAATATAAGATCTGATCTCACCAATGGTGTGTGTGTGATTGAACTGGGCAACCAATCTTGAACCATCCGCTAGACGAATTTGAATACTAGAAAAAAAAAGAACTTGTTTCAAAAATCGATAATAAACTCATTTATGCCAAGATATAAGATAAAATGAATCGTAAAAAAAAAAACAGAAATAAAGCACAGTAGATCCACAAATTCACACACTGCAAACTCAGTGTACACCTCAAAGTATTCATCATTTCACTCGATAAAAAGAGTGAAGCTTAGTTCCTCAATAATTATTATCAGAATCATCAGTAACTTACCTAGTAACTGGCTGTGAAGAATCTAATTTCAAATTATCTTTAGCTACTTGTTCATTAACAGGTTTGTCTTCGGACCTACAAGCACCGACCACTGACGGAGCTGGATTTCCCAAAGTATAGCCTGGCCCACCGAAAATTTTCTGCTTCTTTGTTGTCGCCCGGAAAATGTCCATTCGGTGATCCTCCATGGCTAAGTGCACCTGGAAAATAGGGCATTAAAAATATGATAGATATTATATTAGATATATATATATATATATATATATATATATATATATATATATATATATATATATATATTAATATATATATATATATATATATATATATTATATATATATATATATATATATATATATATATATATATATATATAATATATATACATATATATATATATATATATTATTATATATATTATTATATATATATTATATATATATATATATATATATATACTATATATATATGTGTATATAAGTTTGATTTCAGGTTCTCGCGGAGATAATCTGGTTGTCCGGTTTCCCGTTTACTCAACTGTTCAAGTGTATTCACTTCGACCAAGAAGAGCTACCTGAAGATGGCAAATGTGATTTTTGCCGAAACGTCGAGCAGACTTCAACGAAGACGAAGCCCATACGCGGATACAATATATATATATATATATATATATATATATATATATATATATATATATATATATATATATATATATATATACCTGGTGTCGACGGAAAGTGCTCGCCCCAATAACTTTTTTGTTTTCAGAGATAATGAAATAAAATTCACAGGATCTGGTTTAATGCATAAAACTGCATTTTTTGACAAATACCTCAACTTCATGCAACGTCCGGTTGCACGGGAAGTGACATAAACTTTCGATTTTTAAATGGGACACCGGGTATATTTTCCGTTTTTTTGTCTCCATATGACATTTAGAATACAACCATGTATCATTTACTACTTTTTGTAACCGTTGTTCAATTTTTTTCTCGAAACAAATTTTTATTCTAGAGGGCTATAGATGGGTTCAAACAAATAATTTCGGTCCTAAAATGGCCCTGTTTACCATCCTGGGACGTAGATTTGTGGGCGTGACTTCGGACTTATTTTGTTTCAGTTGTGTTGGTCACAGGCTACTCGATGATTCCAAATGTTTTGTTAATCTCAATAAGATTCTTCATGTAAAGCAAGTTCTTAAGGTTATGGGATTTCAGGTTTTTATCGAAAGTTTTCTTTCAACCTAATACCTAGAGTGCGGTATCAAATTAATCGTAGTGAAATTATCTTTTTTTTTTAACCCGACGAGCCACCATGTTGCCATTTGAAAAAAAATAGTAATAAAACTTTTAAAATTAAACTTCACATAGCTGGAACATTTTGATGAAAAGAGTGAAGTTGTATTTAACATACATTTTAGTACCAAAATAAGTTATTTGAACGCATCCATAGCCCTCTAGAATGAAAATTTATTTTGAAAAAAAAATAAAAAAACGGTAACAAAAAGTAACAAATGATACATGGTTGTATTCTATATGTCAAATGGAGACAAGAAACCTGAAAATATACTAGGTGTCCTATTTAAAATTCGAAAGTTTATGGTGAAACCGGAAGTTGCACGAAGTTGTGTTACTTGTCAAAGAATGCAGTTTTATGCATCAGACAGATCCTCTAAATTTCATTCCCTTATCTCCAAAAACAAAAAAGTTATAGGGGCGAGCCACCTTCCGTGGACACCCGGTATATATATATATATATATATATATATATTATATATATATATATATATATATATATATATATATATATATATATATATATATATATATATATATATATATATATACAGGGTGTCCCATAAATAACACGCCAGAGTGACACTGGAGGTAGATTGGCTTCAGGTCAATCAGATAACATCAACTTGACCTTGGTAAAAGTTTTCTGGTTTTCGAGATATTGCCACTCTTATGTTTTTTTCAAAAATCTATACTTTTTGGTCATTTTCTCGCCTGTTTTGGTTAGAAATAAGTTCTAACTCATGGTTTTTTTTTCGTGTGCTATCATCAATATATGGTTGAGACAATCGACCTATCATTTCATTGAAAACTAGCTCGCTAACCTCAAAAAAAAATCAAGTTGTTTCAATTTAATTCAAATCCGAAAACCTTAAGTAAAGTTTGACTATTTACTGTGAAAAAATATTGTACCAGACAGAATCAGCAAATGATCTTAAAAACTAGCCTATTTAATGCTCTTTCGAAAACGGTATAACATTCGTGAGTTTTTTGTTTCAAAAGTCTAAAAATTTCAATTTTTGTCATTGAAGTCGTGCTACTTGCGAAATACACTGCGCCGCAAATTTAACGCATAGCTTAAATATTTCCTAAGTTTTGACTGAATATTTTCTCAGGCGGTGATCCGATTTGAATAAATTTTTCACCAAATTGTAGCTCCGTTCTTTGAGAAAATGCAATAGTTATAAGATGTGTAAAAAACATAAATAAACTTATTGTACAGGGTGTTTGAATAGCGACATGTTTTCTTCGTCCAAGTTTACATCCTTCTGCGTGCAATATCGGGTAGCTCAGGCAGAAAAAAAATAAACGGTGTTATAATCACATGTCTTCTGAGTAATTTGTTTTTTCAATCGTCTGTTCATCTTGAGCCACTCGAAAGATATTCATGTTTTTATAACCGCTCACACTTTTGAAACGAAATTTTTTAAAACTTTTTTTTAACTTGTGTAGAAGACTGTGCAAACGAAATTTCATTCAAAGTTGACAATTTTGTTTATTTATTTATTTTTAATTGATTGGGCCGATACATGATGTAAATTAATGAAGATATCAAAACAATGGTTTATAAAAACAATATACATATTTATTTATATACACAAAGTAAAATAACGCATGACCCTCGTTTCCGTGAAACTTCATCTTCTTCAGATGCCTGATGCTAACTAATAAATAGGTTTCTCCGTTATATTGAATACAAGAAATGAATAAATGACAAATTGTGTAGAAAGGGTAAATAGAAGGATGGTTACAAATTAGTAAAGTAGGAAAAACCCATTCTAAACTGGTAGTCAGGTAGTTCGGTAATTTTGAAAAGATTCGGAAGGGGCTTGTAGTATGGAGAGACATACAAAACCAAATAAACACAGTTTATACTTGTAAAGAAATTTTGTATATACAGCCTTCTTCGCAAATTAACAAAAAAGTTTTAAAAAATTTCGTTTGAAAAGTTTGAGCGGTTATAAAAACATGAATATCTTTTGAGTGGCTCATGATAAACAGACGATTGAAAAACCAAATTACTCAGAAGACATGCGATTATAACACCGTTTTTTTTTCTGCCTGAGCTACCCGATATTGCCCGCAGAAGGATGTAAACTTGGAAGAAGAAAACATATCGCTATTCATACACCCTGTACAAGTTAATTAATTTTTTTTGATCATCTTATAACTATTGCATTCTCTCAAAGAACGGAGGTACAATTTAGTGAAAAATTCATTCAAATCGGATCACCAGCTAAGAAAATATTTAGTCAAAACTTAGGAAATATTTGAGCTATGCGTTAAATTTGCAGGACTTCTATGACAAAAATTGGAATATTTAGACTTTTGAAAGAAAAAACCACGAATGTTATACCGTTTTCGAAAGAGCATTAAATAGGCTAGTTTTTAAAATCATTTGCTGATTCTGCCTGGTACAATATTTTTTCACAGTAAATAGTCAAACGTTACTTAAGGTTTTCGGATTTGAATTGAATTGAAACAACTTGATTTTTTATTGAGGTTGGCGAGCTAGATCTTAATGAAATAATAGGTCGATTATCCCAACCATATATTGATGATAGCACACGAAAAAAAAAACAATGAGTTAGAACTTATTTATAATCAAAACAGGCGAGAAAATGACCAAAAAGTATAGATTTTTGAAAAAAACATAAGAGTGGCAATATCTCGAAAACCAGAAAACTTCTACTGAGGTCATGTTGATGTTATCTGATTGACCTGAAGCCAATCTACCTTCAGTGTCACTCTGGCGTGTTATTTACGGGACACCCTGTATATATATGTATATATATATATATAATAATAATAATAATAATAATATATCTTTATTTTCCGAAATTGTTTCATTACATAGATAGCAACAATACAATAAAGAAAACAAGTCAAAATCAATAATTAAATTTGTTTACAAAAAGCTGAATATTCGCCAACATCATACGGCTCTATATCCAAAATAAATTCATAAATATTCTGTCTAAATTTGTTATACTTTAGATCAAAAGTCTTAAATCTCCTAGGACACAAGTTGAATAGTCTCATACAATTATAAAGTGCTCCAGTTTCAGTGAGGGAAAGGGTATGCACAGGATACAGAAAGGGTTCAATTCTTCGTGTTCTATTTTTATTCAGGT
>JARQZK010000761.1:0-67500 GCA_030704885.1 Cynegetis impunctata
GTTGAGGTATTTGAGACATTCGGTTGATATACTGAATCTCTTTCCGAAAATAGAACCTGCATCTCTCACGGATATTGAAGAAGATGATCTGCGACAAAAAATATCTCTGATAAGAGAAGTTTCCCTCAATCATAATCATTTGGTAAATTTGGCAAATGATTTGAACAAATTGCTTTCATTCAATGTTCTCTTAATGTTGGTGAAGGTTATTATAGATCTAGTGAATGAATTATATGAATTCGTCAATACCAGGAATAATTCGAATTATAGATATGATCTGCATTGGCAATATACCTGGTGGATACCTTACACTTTGTCGCACACATGTTTGATTCTATGCCAGTGGACTTCAGTGGCCAAGGAAGTAAGTTTCTCAATTTTGTTCGTTGGTGTTATTTTCTATTCGTAGATTATTTTTTGTTTCAATCCCTATGACGAATACAAGCAAAATTTCGGTGCATTCATTCTTTTCAGTTGCGGTCCATAGATATACAAAAATTTATTCACAAAAATACAAGAAAAATGGGAAATCATGATAACGAAGTAAGAAACTGCCCATTTCGAGTGTATCAAAATATCAGTTCTCATAGTAAACATCAAGGCTAGTTCAACACTGATATAATTTGTAACGTAGGAGGTCATTTATGATGGAGCTATATTATTTCTCAACCGCAGCACTGTTCTCGTAGAAAATCAACGTTAAATTAGTTGTTTATTTCAAATATTGATAAGAAAATTGAATGCAAAAAGCTTGAAATTTTTATGCTATGATTTGGTTTCATCGAAGACGACATCTTTCCTTTCAATTACTGAGTCGAAAATTCTCCTCAATTCTATATGATACAGTTAATAGAGAAATTATTGACGATGATTTTCTCAATAACAGTCCAGGGCCTTTCATAAGATCTCTAAATTCAACGCGAATGTTTTTTTCTAATTGCAAATTTGAAATCCAACTAACATTTCTTTTAACCTTTAACATCGACTCAATTCAGTAATGCTACCCTTTATATCTTCGTTGAATTGACGTGATAAAAACAATCTGTCGACGTAAAATATCCCTATTCGTATATTCGAAAAAATTCCTATCAAAACCTTAAAGAAGTGCTGATACAACAAATGGACTAAATAAATTTTTTGTATGCATTTTCTGATTCAACATAATGATATAATTATAAAAGATATGAAAGTAGGCGAAAGACGGGATTCGGTTCATCTATCGACCAAGGAGGTATATAAAACCACGCCAGCTATATATCTTTTTGAATTTGGCTGATGGGCCGGGCAAGAAGCGACGATTTGTCGAGCATTGGGGAACATCAATATTCCACAGGGATTAAATAATATAAGTTAGCTAGCTCACTTCAATAAAACTTACGAACCAGAAATTCAAGATAAAGCATTCACAATAATTAGTCTCAATATTGATCAGTTGATTAATTGTCCAACAAAAGTTCCCAGAAAAAAATTGCGACCTACCCCTGAATTAAACAATTTGGTGCAGCGTAACAGACAACAAAACCGCGGTTTAATACAAGGAATTATGAGAGACATCCTTGCCTAACCGGATCACAGGTGAAAAATAAATTATTTTGTTGGCAGTGTTTACGTTTTACTAGTGAAAAAGTTTCTGTTTGGGGCCGCTTAGGATTTGAGGATTTAATTCTATAGGTACCTAGTTGAAAGTGAGGAATTTTTCACCGTAACTTTAAATACAGCACGCGGATTAATATCTTACTTACAAGATAAAAAATGTATATATTTTTCAAACATCTTTAAATTAATTTTTGAACAAACAGAAATAGTTTTTCAAATCTTACAGCACAAGTTTTCAGATGTAATTTACTCACGAAATCGGCTCAAGTTTCTTTTAGAAAAAATTTCAGAATTTCGTGCAGAAGTTTATTTTAAAAAACTATTCTCTGTATTTTAAACTACTGATGATACGACTCAATTTAGCCCGAAACGAAAGAAATTCAGTTACGCAGATATGGAGCTTCACTATACCTAAGCAAATATTTTATGAAATTTTGGATACTATTAGGGGTCAAATAGAAATAAGGTTCTCTGATTTGAAAGAACTGCATTTCTTCGACTTACTCAATAAAAATTTGTTTTGTTGGAAAATATATGTCAAAAATACACTTTTTTTGATAAGGTGGCCATAAAAAGTGAACTGTGTGTTGTTTATAATGACAATGAAATTTTGGGGCAAAATGAAAATCATGTGAGGACTATCAAATACCTTTTTGATAATGATTTGAATCAAGATTTACCCCAAGTTTATAAACTCTTATGTCTAATTGTTTCTATCCCGGTGACATCGGCTTCCGTTGAGCGCTCGTTATTCACTCTTAAGAGAATTAAAACTTATTTACGAAATTCAATGAGCCAGGATCGTTTGAAAAATATTAGTTTGTTGTCTATTGAAAAGGAATTGCTAAAACTTTTGGCGAAAGACAAAAAATTTGATGAGGATATTATAGATCATTTTGCTAACGTTAAAGATCGCAGAATCCCGCTAATTTTCAAAAATATATAATAACTTTTTATTTGCTCTCACCAGCTGTTAACAAATTCGTTAAGTAGGTAGGTAGGTACCTATTTTGTGAGTAAAAAAAAATTTGATTAATAGATGAATTGATTAATTGGCTGAGAAGAGTTTTTGTGAAAATTGTAAATAGGAGTTGTAGGCCTCAAGGTAGACACTCAAAAGTGAAAACAAATTTATAGCTTAGGGTGCTTGTTTTACTTTGATTTTCTTCAAATTATAAGGCGGTTGACCTTGAAATCCTAAAAATTTTCGCCTATGGTGTATTTTTTAACACCTCTTGTAGACTCCTCAAACCAAAACCTCACGAGCCGCCACTGGTTCCCAGTTATCGTGATTATTTCGGAAATGTACTTGACTTGTTCCTGATTTCAGAGCATGACTCAGGAAACTCAGACTAAATATTAACATCCGCTTTCTGTTCATTATTGCGGAAGTTATCGAAGATCCAATGAATCATCGTGGGTTGAGCAGTAATTTTTTTACTCTGCTTTTCCATAGGTAGCAACTTGCTTCAGCGACATAGATGCGTATCAGTCTACAGATCTATTTCTGAGTTGATTATTTTAGGTATGGAACTCGTCATTCTACACAACATTGGAAAACCATCACCCTCTGAACCTCGGTTCAACAAAAGTTGCGAACGTGCTTTGCCTCACAAAATATAGGCTTTAGATGTTCAACCTCACAAACAAAATTTGCATTTAACAAGAAGGTAAACAATAAGCTTCTAGATTGTCCTAGTGGTTATTGTCCCTTCTAGTCACTATCAAAGGTAAACATGTTTCATTTTCGTCTCTTATTGAAACCGATGGTATGCTGGCATTTAACTTCAAAGAAAAAGCAGATCTTTCTGGAACCACATTTGTCAAAATACTAAGAAGCAAGTCAGAAGGTACTTCAGCTCCTCCTAAGCTCTAGCTTCTGATACCCAAATTCAAATTTCATACACAAAATGTCTACCACATACAAAACTAAACAGCAGAAAGTAAACAGGCTCGGATGTTGTAACATTTATAATTTTGAAGCATTTCAGCTATGCTATGAGTACAGGATATTACTATATATAGGAATATCGCAAGAATCTTGACAATTCTCAAAAAAGGGATGAAGTGCTTGCCTGTGAATTACTGGCTAATTGCCTCTGAAAAATCTTCATCAATGGATTATCAGTAGAACTTGGATATTTTAAAGGTTTTCGACCGAGTTTGGCGCAAGGCACTGCTATCGAAGCTTAAATCTTATGATCTTTCCTAAAACCTAGGCGAAAGATGATGTGAGCTCGGATGCGCAAACGCTAAACGTTGGTATTCCTCAAGGGTATATCTTGTTATTTTGAATCTGACTAAAAACGAAATTGTGATCTTTGCTGACAGCAATATTCTCATCGCATCAAACACTAACGGGAGTCCTGTAATTGCGTATACATCTGATCATCAACAAACTGCGCAAGCTTCATAGAAAGCGATTTTGGAGATCATTTTGAATTAGTCATCTGATAGTTAAGTTTATTTCAATGGCACTAAGAAAGGAGCAATATGGTTTTCAAGAAAAATTTCGTTCATCCGTTTTAGTTTTTGAAACCCAAACTAATTAGTGAACTGTTGAGCTTGATCTTTAAGGAATCGAGAATACATCTCTACTACTGCAAAGTCAGCTCTAAAAAAGCTTATTCATCTTTTCCTCACTAAAAATATGTTTACGATAAAGCAGCTGTTGCAGCTTCATGAGGTTCATACGCCATTGGAATACTACTTCTTTATTTGGAGCTCTGTACTAAAGCAGTCTTTGCACTTTCATTCACTCCAAGATCAGAAATGAGAAGCCAACTTCTGTTTCACTTACTGATATCTTTTATCACGGCAGGTAATAAGTAGGTATTCTTCAGCTGTTGGCTCCGTTATCACACCAGGAGCACAACTATCGCGTCACACAAAATATGCAGATAATTCACTCCAAATTGCAGTGCATATCCCGTCAGCTCGGACATCGGTCTAACAGATATCGTTTATTAACCAAACCGTCAAAGTTGTTTTCGGTTTACTTTGACTTGCATCGGTTCAAATCCAGCATAAACTGCCATTCGATGAAATCATCTCATGGCACTTGGGACGTTTTATATGCCTTAGATTTTTTCAAGAGTTGTTCATAAAAAAAACATTTAAAAAGTCGAGTATAATAGAATAAATTAATTGTCTTCTATTATATCACGGCTTCAATGTATAGGTAAACATAAAAAATTTTCTTGAAAAATACTTGAATATGCATACATTTTGATTGATCTATCTTCATTGTACTGCACTCTAGACAAGCAAGGATGAAGCTTCAACCTATGACTAATAATTCACATCTCATTATTATTTTTCTATCAGCAAGCTCATGGGACCTGATCTTGCAGATTTCTAGGCTGGTCCTAGTTTATTATTCGTTCATCTTATTGTAATGTTTACGTCGGTTATTCAAGAAGGCGGGTTAAAACACAAGAGTTCAACAGTAATATCAGAGAGTGTGACTTAGGTCAATAGCAGGAGAATCAGAAGCATGTCTTTTCAGTTTTTCCATATTTCATGAACGAAATTTAAATATTAAAAGTGCGTTTCTCATGTTTCAATGTGCGCATTGAGTTTGAATTTTTGCTGATGAAGGTAGAGGTTATAATGAGTCATCAGCTGTTTTAAATATTATTTTTGCCTTCGAAGTATTGCATAATCAACCGTGTTCCATACGGTTGGGGAATCTAGGGCACAGATGGTACTGAATTCGAATCCGGAGTAGAATAGAGATGTTTTAGATGCCCATGAGATACCCTAGTTGTCATGCATTTAAATTTTTGGGATTTGTACACAGTTTACAAGTATCTGAAGGCAGATGGCGAAATATATGCGAAATACTCGCCTATGTCCCACCATCGTCATTTTTTAAAATTATTGCACACTTCTGACTGGTAAGCCAATGTTCTTATGAAGAGGTAGCGTAATTCAACAAGAGTTTTCAAACTTACTGTCACTAGAGATGTATCTTTTTTTGGAATTCTCCGCTATCCCAGTTTATATTTGAAGATTTGATTTAGATGAATCTATGATAATTATTAGGATCAGAAATTTTGTATACGAATTGTTAAGATGATTTAAGATGCGTTGTAAGATCTCAATTTTCCCTAAAAAAAATCGTAGAAAAAACATAACTGCTAAATATTTTGTTTCAGGCTAATGGAACATCAATCTTATTACATGATATATGGAATGCCTATGCTAATAATAATAAACACCATCGAAACTTCAAATATTTTCAGTTTGCATCTATGAGATTTTTCACTACGAAATTGAAGCTTACTGCATATGGGTGTTTTCTCCTGGACTGGACCTTTTTGATTGAAGTAAGATTTTGAGTCACTTAATAACTGATATAAGGACAATGTTTTTTTGAAACATTTGAAGAATTGAATCAATCATCTATATCAAATATGCGGTTTAATATTTATGGTTTAAAATTCAAATGCTAAGTTATAAATGTCTATTATTTCACTTTTGGATTCCGTATTCAGGTGATAGCAACACATATAATGAACTGTATTCATATAGTTAATTGAAATTCTGTCAAAATTAATTAATTTTCTTCTCATAAATGAGTTTATTGCTTCAAAAAGAATTTAAGTCAACATAGAAATACTTTGCATTACAATTTAACTAGCAAAAATAATGAAACTATGATTATTTCATGAAACTTTCGATGAAGACAAATGAATTTCTATTAACTATCTGATCAGCTATTAAAATCGAATTTTTCCATTGTGATTTTTATAGAATCGCCAAATACAAATAACCTATTTCATCTTATCACTCATTTCTATTTTTCTTCTGTTGGGTAATCATAAATGGATCACCATGATACTATTATTGCTTGAATCTAATTAAGTTAACTAATGAATTTTCTTTCAACCTTATTAACATAACAAAGAGTTCACGAACTGAAGGAATGAGCTATTTTCATGATTTACTTTGAGATTATGCCTCAAAATTATTTGTTTTTATTTCGATTATTGGTAAATAAAGTAGGTACCCAGGTAGTTTTATTTGAGTTTCAGTAGTATGCTATCGGAAACTATAATGTAACTGCAAATTTCAGAATTGAATCATAAATAAACTATCAATTGTATTGTACATAGTTAATAAATAAATGAATATAATTATATAAATATATATATATATATATATATATATATATATATATATATATATATATATATATATATATATATATATATATATATATTCAAGTTGAAGAGAACATAATTGAATTCTAAAAAAAATTATCGAATGAACTTTCACTGAAATTAGATAATTCAGTGTGACAAAAGCTAATAATTGAGTTTTAAATATATTTTTTAATTGCCCTTCTGAAGAGTTGAAATAATTTATTAAAAAATATTTTTATTTCAGATTTTGTGTTACTCATCAACATATCTCGTTATCTTGATGCAGTTGAAGAACTGATGAAATTCAATTTTCCGTCAAGAAATAATATCAATCTGCATCAGATACTACTAAGGATACTAATGAAGAGAAATAATAAATTTCTACGCTGTTCAGTGATAGTTATTTCTCAAACCCATTGAAAACATTGCATGGATGTTTTCCAAAAGTTTTCATGATTATGCTTGAGACAATCTTAGAAATTCATACCCACATTCTTCAAACTAATTATTTGTATTTTATGTAACAGTATTTCTGCAATAAACAGCTCAGTTAACTTTCATCCGCTAATTTTTCAGTGCAATAATCCCTTTAAATAATAACAGACTATTGCATTGTATCAACTGTCAATAATGAAATGCGATTTTGAGATATTTGAGATATTTTTGAAATTTGTAATAAATAAATAGATAAATATATATATATATATATATTTATTTATATATATATATATATATATATATATATATATATATATATATATTTATCTATTTATTTATTACAAATTTCAAAAATATCTCAATTATATATATACAAATACGCAATTCCGTGTATCGCTTTTTACGTCAACCTATTCATACTTAAAGCATACTCGATTCCTGGACTGATGCGATGATTACAATGCGCAGTAATTTCCTACTGCCCATTGTTAAAGCGCATGACCGCTTCCTACCACCGTCCGTCCTGACGTACCATATGATGGGGTGCGTAAAGAAAATGTATAGGGATGATTTTAACACGGCCATCCTGTGCTTAGTCAGCAATCCATCTGTGAGCAAAAAGTATGAAACAGAATGTTCCTTGTATCCAAATCAATTATTCATTTTAATGTTCGATAAAGACTAAACAGCAGAAAGTAAACAGGTTCGGATGTTGTAACATTTATAATTTTGAAGCATTTTAGCTATGCTATGAGTACAGGATATTATTATATATAGGAATATCGCAAGAATCTTGACAATTCTCAAAAAAGGGATGAAGTGCTTGCCTGTGAATTACTGGCTAATTGCCTCTGAAAAATCTTCATCAATGGATTATCAGTAGAACTTGGATATTTTAAAGGTTTTCGACCGAGTTTGGCGCAAGGCACTGCTATCGAAGCTTAAATCTTATGATCTTTCCTAAAACCTAGGCGAAAGATGATGTGAGCTCGGATGCGCAAACGCTAAACGTTGGTATTCCTCTAGGGTATATCTTGTTATTTTGAATCTGACTAAAAACGAAATTGTGATATTTGCTGACAGCAATATTCTTATCGCATCAAACACTAACGGGAGTCCTGTAATTGCGTATACATCTGATCATCAACAAACTGCGCAAGCTTCATAGAAAGCGATTTTGGAGATCATTTTGAATTAGGCATCTGATAGTAAAGTTAATTTCAATGCCACTAAGAAACGAGCAATATGGTTTTCAAGAAAAATTTCGTTCATCCGTTTTAGTTTTTGAAACCCAAACTAATTAGTGAACTGTTGAGCTTGATCTTTAAGGAATCGAGAATACATCTCTACTACTGCAAAGTCAGCTTTTAAAAAGCTTATTCATCTTTTCCTTGCTAAAAATATGTTTACGATAAAGCAGCTGTTGCAGCTTCATGAGGTTCATACGCCATTGAGATATTACTTCCATATTTGGAGCTCTGTACTAAAGCAGTCTTTGCACTTTCATTCACTCCAAGATCAGAAAAGAGAAGCCAACTTCTGTTTCACTTACTGATATCTTTTATCACGACAGGTAATAAGTAGGTATTCTTCAGCTGTTGGCTCCGTTATCACACTAGGAGCACAACTATCGCGATGCGATGATTACAGTGCGCAGTAATTTCCTACTGCCCATTGTTAAAGCGCATGACCGCTTCCTACCACCGTCCGTCCTGACGTACCATATGATGGGGTGCGTGAAGAAAATGTATAGGGATGATTTTAACACGGTCATCCTGTGCTTAGGCAGCAATCCATCTGTAAGCAAAAAGTACGAAACAGAATATTCCTTATATCTAAATCAATTATTCATTTTAATGTTCGATAAAGACTACCAATACCACTTTGATAGTGCCACTTCTGCATACTTCAGCTTATATTTGAGTGTTTATGGAGTTGACTATATAATATAAAACTTTCTATTTGTTGCCATGAATTATGTGACGTAATGGTACTTTTTTTTAAACATAGTGATACTGCCACTATTTCATTTCTGTGCGAGTGCCACAATTACTTTATATGCAACGTGAGATCGCCACGTTCAATATGGTATTGACACATGGTCAATTCATTCTATTTTCGTGAAACTATAATCAATTCTTGCATTTCACTTATGATAGAAACATTTACGTGCTGGATCCGTTCGGATATAGGTAATGTTTACCACTTTCAGTAATTGGTTGTACTCCATGAATGTTTTTCTCGAGAATAAAAAAGGAAAATTATTTAAACTATTTAAGTTCATGTTGTATTATATATTTTATGATCATAGTATCTTATACATAATTCTTCTATCGATAAAACTTAGTGTATTGGGAATATGTATATAACAATGGTTATGATAATAGCATTTTTTAGATTGGCCTGGAATTACATCAATGCTTTGCATTGCATTCAAATTATAAAAGATCTAATATTTTGACATGATATTATTCGACAAGAGGATTTTGGTTTTCAACAATTGAAGTTTTCGTCATTTTCGAATCGATATATTTTTAATTTAAATCAGTTAATTGGATATTTCTTGTAATTAAAGATTCTTGATGATGTTCAAATTTTGACGAATTTGTGACAAAAAATATCTCTGATAAGAGAAGTGTCATAATGAGTTAGTTATTTTGCCAAATTAATTGATTAATTTGTATTCATTTAATGTTCTTTTAATGTTGTTGAAGGTTATTGTAGATCTAGTGAATGAATTGTATTACTTCATCAGTAACAGAAATAATTACAATCATAGATATGTCCTGCACTAGGTAGGTATATGTCTGGTGAATAATATAAAATTCATTCCGACCTTGTTGGATTTTATGTATATCAATGGACTGCAGTGGCCAAAATAGTTACGAATACAAGCAAAATATGGGTTCACTCATATTCTCATTTTCGATCCACAGAAATTTACAAAAATACATAAAAATTGTGAAATCATTCGAATTAAGTTCACAATAATTTATCTCAGTAGCGCATAATATCATTTTTCAAAGTGGACATCACTGTTCATTTTGAATTTTATTGGAAATATTGCATGCATAAAGCTTGAAATGTAAAACTTCTTCATTCTTTTATTCAAACAAAAGCTTATGCTAACACTCAATCATGTTTTTATCAACGCTGATAGATATCTTCACTTCTTTTGGAATCTGAATGGAAGACATGCCACAATTCTAAAATGTACAGTTAAACTGGATCTTCTGACAATGATTTCTCTTATTACAACGTAGAAGAACTCTAACTTCAAGCCTCTCGTATCATCCTTGAATTCAACTCGAGTATTTTTCGCAAATAGAAGATTTTAAATCATACAAATATATTTTGTGACCTTTTATATCGACTCAATTCAGTAATGGATACCTCTATAAGTTCGTTGATTTGATAGGTAAAAAACAATACAATATATCTACGAAAATTTTCCTATATAAAAATTTGAAGAAAATCCTTATCAAAGTCTTGACAGATTACTAATACAGCAAATGGATTCAATGAATTTTTGGTATGCATTTCCTCATTGAACAGAATGATATAAGGATTCTGTTCATCTGTCGACTGATGAGATGACACCGTGCAAGCTATAGGCTGATTAATAATGCCTACTCCATGTTTCTGAGTTTGGCTGATGTACCGGTTCTACAAAGACATGAAACGAGAGTGTCTCGAAAAGAGAGGACAATCAATATCTCGCAGGGATTAAGTGATTTTAGTTGGCTAATACACTAGAATACAATTGCCGAAGCCGAAAGTCAAGCTGAAGCATTCACAGTTAGTTACAATCTTGATCAGTTCGATTGTCCAACAAGAGTTCCCAGTAATCCTAATAATTTATGAACGCTACACTTATATCTGATCTCAGAGCCAGACAGCTATGATCAATTCACACGGCCCTCTTGGGATATCCATTATTGTGAGCCATTTGTTTTTTAATTTGTAATCATTTGGTGTAATTCATTTGTCATAGGTAAATATTCATGAGTTTATGTATCATGCTATTAAAATATGCTGCTAATCAATGTTGGTAAGGGTGTAAGGACGAACTATGTATCGTGAAATCCGAATGTGATGGCTCATCGAAAATCGAAAATATGTGTCTATTGTAACATTTTTAGCAGGTTTTCACTTTGAAAACCTGCCTATTAAAGTGGGTGCGATTAGCCAAGTTCGACCTAGGACCAAGATAGTTTTTCGTTTCATGACTTTTTATGATGCTTGGCACCAAAAACTCAATTTCATATCTCTCTATATATATATATATATATATATATATATATATATATATATATATATATATATATATATATATATATATATATATATATATATATATATATATATATATATATATATATATATATATATATATATATATATATATATATATATATATATATATATATATATATATATATATATTTATTTATATATTCATATGTATGTATGTATAAGCTTATGTATTTTAGTGTTGTTTACACGATAAAGGGCGCAATTTTGAAGCAATAGGGTTGAAAGTTTGTGAATAAATAGTTTCGTATGATATCTTGGATGGGATTGTTTTTGGTTCGAATTGGTTGGGGGGTTGCCCCCCTGGGAGGGATATATATCTTGTTTACACTATGAAGGGCGCAATTTTGAAGCAATAGGGTTGAAAGTTTGTACATAGGTAGTTTCGCAGGACATCTTGAATAGGATTGGTTTTGGTTCGAATTGGTTGGGGGGTTGACCCCCTAGAGGAGAAATATATCTTGTTTACACTATAGAGGGCGCAATTCAAAATAGAAGCAATAGGGTTGAAAGTTTGTGAATAGGTAGTTTCATATAATATATTGGATGTGATTCATTTTAGTAGAGTAAATATCATTATTGAATTGAAAATAGTTTTGGTCAAACATACTCTCAACAAATTCAAAATTTATTCTTTCATTACATTCATTTACATTATGCGTTTCCAATAGGTTTCTTGCTAATAAAATTGAATTTTCGCAGGAATACTTGGAAAGAGGTTTTGAATGAAATAAGTGTTGAGTTATTCGGTATGAATATCAGGGTTCCGTCAGCAAGCTCAGTGAACATTTTTTCAGGTATATAATTCAATTCAATTCACAATAGTTCAACAGTAGTATCATAGAGTGTGAATAACATAAGGTGAATAGCTGGAGAAAAAGAAGCAGAGTATTTTACGTTTTTTCATACTTCACGAACGAAATTTAAATATTAAAAAAGCACTCCTCAGGTTACGTGTGTACGTATCAACCGACTGTGGACTATATGGTTGGGAAGGGCACAGATTGTACCGGATTCGAATTCTGGGTGAAATATAGATGCTGTGAATGTCCATAAGATTCACTGATTACCATGCGTTCAAACTTTTGGGTATTGTACACAGTTCATAAGCCTCTGACGGTAAATAGTGGAATACATGCGAAATACTCACATATGTCCCATCTCTTTTTCCTAAGTATCAGATACTTCTGATAGCCAATAATAAAGAGAAAGCGTAAATCAACAAGGCCATTCTCATTTTACAATCAATAGAGATGTTTTTTTTTTTAATTCTTCGCTATTCTCACCTAATATTCAGAGACTTTGATTTAGACCATTGATTCCCAAAGTGGTCCAAGTGGACTCCCAGGGGTCCACGGGAGACTCGACGAGGGTCTACGTTGGCGTGACAAAATAATGGTGGTTTACAATTCGTAAGCGGGGGTCCACGAAAATTTATCTGGTTTCGATAGTGAAGAACTAAAATATTGGCTTGACTTCACCTATCAGTGTAGGTAGACTAACAGCAGAATCAAGTAATTAATCAATCAACCAAAACTATTTTTTTGAAAACTGTTAATTCGTGGTTGGAACTCAGCCGCAACGCAAATTTCCATAGTTAGATCTAATCTTCACATTTTTTGTCGAGTTTTGGGAATATAGTAGAAATGCAACTGCAAGTAGTCCACCGGAACGAGCATAATTTTTAAAAAGGTCTATGAGAAAAAAAAGTTTGGGAACCTCCGATTTAGACAAATCTGTGATAATTACAAACATGAGAATTTTTGTAATCGGATTACTAAGACGATTTATATTAGTTTTTCAAAAACTCAATTGTACAGGAAGAAATGTATCAAAAATACTTAACTGATCAATATTTTGTTTCAGGATAATGAAACATTCATCTTATTACATGATATATGAAATTCCTATGCCAATAACAATGATCTCTATCGAAAACTCAAGTATTTTCGAATGGTTTCCATGAGATTTTTCAATGCTAAGTTGAAACTTACTGCATTTGGATGTTATACATCCATATGCATATACAGATCAGATTTTCTCTAATGTTGTTTTACCAGAGCATCTGAAGCACTATCTGAGAATCAAGTTTAACAAAGTTGCCTTGTATGGCACCCAGAGCTCTTTCATGATAGACTGGAATGTCCACATCTTTTGTTTCCATACAGGTCAGTTTTTTTGCCCAATAGAACAACATAGTTGTGTTCAATACGAATGATGTCTTAAGAGCTCCGCAGTCGGATCTCCAGGGAGAACTGTCTTGGACAACGTCAAGCGAAAAGCAATAAACATCCGGAATATTAAACGGATTGTTGTATAAAACATTCAAGGGCTAATTCAGGCAGGTAAACTGTATCACATCGAACAAGAAGCCCACTCAAACAAAATAGATCTACTGGGTTCATCGGAAACATACTAGAAGGGTACCGGGAATTTCAGCACAGAATTGGGTAACAGTATACTTCTCAGGCAGTGATACAGAAAGTCGCAATGATGTTGTTTCCCACTGTCCAGGTGCTTTTGAAGATGGAATCATAAAAATAAAGTTCTGATCATGCTGATCAAAAGAAGATTAGATGAGCATTCAGACAAAGAGATCGGAGATTACCAGGACAGATTAAGGAGAAATAGAGCAATAACAGATATTCATATACTTTAAAGGGGCATATGATACAATATGAAGAGAAAAACTACTTCAAAAAGGCTTTGAAAGATTCACAAGTACCAAAGAAAATCAAGAGATTAGTGAAAATGACACTTGGGGATACCATATGTGCAGTGAAGTGGAAGGAACGTTGAGTGATGAGACAAGTGGGCCGAACATCAGCACTATTGTTTAACGCAGTGATGTCTTGATAACAAGTAATCAAGGGGAGCTAAAAACTATTGCTAAGCAGTTTCTGAAGTCAGCTAAAAAATATGGTTCAAAGATCAATTTCTGGAGGAAAAAAATAAATATATGGTATTGAAAAAACTGAAAGGAGGAGAAAGAGAAAATCACTTAGAGAAAGAAATTGAAGGCAAAAGAATGAACTCTGAAAAAGTGGAAGAATTTGTGTACTTCGGGGTAGGTACTGCTTAGCGAAGAGTGTGAAAAAAAAGAGTAGACGAAATATGTAGTTTGAAGAATAAAAAAAATAGTTGTGCAGGACGACTAAGAGAAGGAATGGAAACAAATAAAGTATCCCGGAGAACAAAAAAAAAGATATATAAGATGATTATATTGCCAACATTATGCGGATGTGGATGTGAAACTTGGGTAATTAACAAAGAAAAGTCGGAGGTATGGGAGTGGAGGATGTTAAAAAGAATATTTGGAGAAAACAAAGTAAATGGGATATGGAAAAAAAGAAAGAACGAAGAATTGTATTAATTTTATGAGGAAAAGAAAATTACTGGAAAGGGAGAGAAGATCATATTGGCTGATACATTTGAAGAGAATGGCAGATAATAGAGAGGTGAATGGGGTGTGTTGGAAGAGGCCGGAGAATGAGAGAGGAAGTGAAAAATCTAGGAAGAGATGGAGCGGAGCAGTGATGGAGGACGTTCAGAAGAGAAAAATAGGGAACTGGAGAGAGAGAGGGCAAAAAACAGACGGGAGTGGAAGAGAATGATAAATTAGAAAATATCATGTTACAAGCCTTAATGGCATATGAATACCTGTAATTAATATTGAATAAATGATATAATACAGTCATTCCAATCAATTATGATAAAATCCAAGTTACAGAAACTGTTCTTTGATTGATTGAAATATGATATTGATCAATTAATTCTATTTTCGTGAAATTATAATCAATTCTTGCGTTTCACCTATAATAGAAACATTAATGTGCTGGATACATTCGGATATCAGTAATGTTTACCACTTTCAATAATTGGGTGTACTCCGTGAATGGCTGTGTTTTTCTTGAAAATGAAAGAAACAAATTGATGAAAATATTTTTGTTAATATTGTACCATATATTGTATTTGTGGAATTTCAAAATAAATTCAGCAGATTCGGATACCGCTGCGTATTTGTACAAGGGTAAAAATAATAATTCAAATAGTGATCAAAGTAACTGAATTTCCTTCTAGGTATAAAGCGCCTTGTATTGAGAATATGTATAGCAATGGATATGATGATAGTATTTTCTAGATTAACCTGGAATTACATCAATGCTTCAAAGTCCTGTCAGATTATAGAAGATCTAATAATGCGGCATGATATCATTCGAAATAAATTTAATAATCCTAAGAGAAGGAAGCAAGGATATTGGTTTTCAGCAATGGTAATATTCCTCATTCTCGAATTGATATCTTTGGAATTTAAATCAGTCAGTTGGATATTTCCTGTAATTATAGATTCGATAGAATGCGAGTTCATGTTGTTCATGATGGAATATATTCACAGAATGTTTCACGTACTCAATCGTCAAATGTTGAAGTATTTGGTGCATTCGGTTCATATGCTGAAATTCTTCTCGAAAATAGAACCTGCATCTGTCAGGAATATCGAAGAAGAAGAAGATCTGAGACAAAAAATATCTCTGATAAAAGAAGTATCATTAATTCATAATCATTTAGTAACTTTGGCAAATGATTTGAGCAAATTGCTTTCATTCAATGTTCTCTTAATGTTGATTAAGGTTATTGTAGATCTAGTGAATGAATCATATGACTTCGTCAGTTACTGGAATAATTCAAATTATAGAGATGATGTGCAGTGGCAATATATCTGGTGGATACTTTATACTTTGTCAAAAACATGTCTGATTCTATACCAGTGGACTTCAGTAGCCAAAGAAGTAAGTTTATCAATTAAGGCCGTTGAGGTTATTTTTTATTCGTAAATCTTATTTATGATTTGATCCATATTGAGAACAAAATCAAAATATGGTTTCAACCATTATTTTTAGTTTCTGTCCATAAATATAAATATTTATTCACAAAGATACATGAAAATTGTGAAATTATGAGCACGAAGTGAGAAAAAATTCATCCCTCAGTAGCCTAAAAAATAATTTTTGATTATTTATATCATGGTTAGTTCACCATCGACCTAGTTTATAACATGGGAGGTTGTTTGTGACCATACTATATTAATTCTCAACAGTAGCGCAGAACTGTTTTCATCGAGAATCAATGTTAATTTAATTGTTCATTTGAGATATTGATGACAATATTGAATGTATGAAACATGAATTGTAAAATTTCTTCATTCCATTTATTCCAAGAAAACCGTATGCTATCCTATACAATCAACCTTGGTTTCATCAAAGTAGACATCTTTACTTACAATTACTGAATAGAAGACACTCCTCAATTCTAAACGATACAGTCGAACTGGAACTACTGACAATGATTTCGTCAAAAACAATGAAGAGAATTCTGAGTCCAGGCCTCTCATGTAATCCTCAAATTCAACTCGAATGTTTCTTGCAAATAACAGATTTGAAATCAAACTGATATTTCTTCAAATCTATTTTCAATTATTTATTTATTCAATATGGAATTATGTTGCACAGCGACCTCAAGGTCTATTGTACCCCCCATCAGAGCTGTTCTCTGTACGTCATCTACCTACAGCTCGCCTTCTAGATCTAGAGTATTAATGAACTACAATATCTGGGAAGGTTTCAAGGAAGTTATGACCTCGCTCCTACAAGTTCCTTGATCAAAGCATTCCTTTCGTTGGGTTGTAATGGCGAAGGAATCTGTAACCAGGTGTACAGGAGTTCTCTGCTCCTCCACATAGATTCTACACTCGACAGTTTCTGATAAACCTTTTCTCATCAGATACTTCCTGAAGTGACAATGTTCTATAAGGAAACCAGTAAGGAAGTATACCGGGTGTCTGATTAAGAGAGTCGCGCGGCTGTATCTCACAAACTATTCGTCGTAGAGTCTTACGGTAAAAAATGTTATAACCAAAGTGGCCAACAGAAAATCCTGGAAATTATTTTCAGGTTTCTAAGATGGCCGCCAGGGGGCGTAACCGCCATCTGAAACTTTCAAAGTAATTTTTCTCTTAAATACACCTCGTAAACATACCACAAAAATATATATTTTTTCAAGCTAAGCTTTATTCGAGTAATTTGTGTTCGACACTTTTTGACGTATCTATCAAAATGGAGGGGTGGGGGGTGATTCAATGTTTTTTCGAATAAACAGCTTTAACTCCTGAACCACTGAACGGATTTCAACAAAAATGGTCTCGTTGGAAAAAGCATTTATTGTTCCATCAAACCCATTATATCTGTGACATGTTAATTATTCAGCGATCCCACTAGAGGGCGTTTTTTTATATAACAACAGAAAATATTTAATTTCTCTGAAAAATTAAATGCAATAATATGACTTTTTTTCCATAAAAATTTAGTGAGATGATGCCAAAATAGGCTAGTGAAAACCGTTGCTCGATATCTTATTTCTAGCATGAAATATCGAAGAAAGAAAATTTAGTTATCATATAATTCTAAAAAGACGCCATTACTCCGGTATTTATTTTTATTTATTTGTCTTCTTCGGGCAATGAATGATGCAATTTCATAATTAATGAGAGAATTTGCTAGAAATTATATTCAAGTTTCCTGCTCCACCTTCTAGAGGGCGTAGTTCACAATAATAACACATAACATCAATTTTCTATAATGAATGCTCAGTAATAGTACCACAAAATATAAATATTCGTAATCTTCACATCATTCGACGTGAGTTTGCTCCAGTAATTTTTTCTCTATCTTGTGAAATAACTGTCATGGGGTGAGTGGGAAAGTGGACTCAATAAAACTTTTACAACTTTTGTTATGAATTTTGACAAACTCAGTATCAAAGTAACAATAACCAACAATTAATTAAGTAACAAAAACAGCAAAAATGAAATACATCAACCTAGTCAAGTAACCTAAAGATACTGCTCGAAATGCTTTCCATCTTTTTCGATGCAGATATTTAATCTCTGCGTGGTAGAAAAGACAGCAGCTTCTATTTCAGCCCTGGAAATACTGTCAATTGGGTTTTGTATCCGTTGAATAAGATCTGCTCTATTTGCAGGTCTAGTCTGGAACACTAAATCTTTAATTCGACCCCATAGATAAAAATCTAACACAGTAAGGTCGGGAGATCTTGGCGGCCACGGGAATATGCTAACTCTGCCTATCCACCTATGTCTATATTGCTGGTTTAAAAACTGCATCACTTCATTTGTAAAGTGCGCTGGGCAGCCATCTTGTTGTATCCACATATTTTGCCGTACTGCTAAAGGAACATCCTCTAATAATATAGGCAATTCATCTCTTAAAAATCTTAAGTAACGCTCGCCATTTGAATGTTCATCAAAAACAAAAGGGCCTATAATTTTACCATCTAAAATCCCACACCATACATTAACTGACCAGCGACCCTGATTAAAATCTTGTTGCATCCAGTGTGGATTATGAGCCGACCAATAATGCATATTGTGTTTATTCACAAATCCATTACTGGAAAATGTTGCTTCATCGGACCACATTATAATTGATAAAAAATTTGGATTTTCATTCAGCATATCCTTAAGCCAATTACAATGATCCAGTCTTTTATCGTAATCTGTAGCTTTTAATCCTTGATGAAAAGATACACGATACGGATGAAAACGATTTCTTTTTAAAATAGAGTGAACAGAATACCTAGAAATTCCTAAATCGCAAGCTAGTTTTCTTACACTAACTTGTGGATCGGCAGCAATGTATCCTAAAACATTTATTTCATCTATTTCTGTATTGTTTCGTCGTGTAGAATTTCTTTTAGGTTGAATACATCCGGTTTGTTTTAAACGTTTAGCCAAATTTGTGAATGTTTTTTTGCAAAAATGATGTCGCAAAGGATATCTTAATGCATATTCTCTTGCTGCAATCGGAACATTCTCAAAACATTCAAAATACACTTTCAACATATCATAAGCTTCACTATTTGTATAAGGCATTACGTATTTTCAAATAACTAATAGTTACAGTTACATAAATTTGCTATACATTAACTTAATTTTTGAGTTGTCAACAATATATGACATTTCATCTGAACGCCTACTAATTATGTAGATATATAAAATATTCAATTTTCTTAAGAATAAAACTCGATGTTATGTGTTATTATTGTGAACTACGCCCTCTAGAAGGTGGAGCAGGAAACTTGAATATAATTTCTAGCAAATTCTCTCATTAATTATGAAATTGCATCATTCATTGCCCGAAGAAGACAAATAAATAAAAATAAATACCGGAGTAATGGCGTCTTTTTAGAATTATATGATAACTAAATTTTCTTTCATCGATATTTTATGATAGAAATAAGATATCGAGCAACGGTTTTCACTAGCCTATTTTGGCATCATCTCACTAAATTTTTATGGAAAAAAAGTCATATTATTGCATTTAATTTTTCAGAGAAATTAAATATTTTCTGTTGTTATATAAAAAAACGTCCTCGAGTGGGATCGCTGAATAATTAACATGTCACAGATATGATGGGTTTGATGGAACAATAAATGCTTTTTCCAACGAGACCATTTTTGTTGAAATCCGTTCAGTGGTTCAGGAGTTACAGCTGTTTATTCGAAAAAACATTGAATCATCCCCCACCCCTCCATTTTGATAGATACGTCAAAAAGTGTCGAACAAAAATTACTCGAATAAAGCTTAGCTTGAAAAAATATATATTTTTGTGGTATGTTTACTAGGTGTATTCAAGAGAAAAATTACTTTGAAAGTTTCAGATGGCGGTTACGCCCCCTGGCGGCCATCTTAGAAACCTGAAAATAATTTCCAGGATTTTCTGTTGGCCACTTTGGTTATAACATTTTTTACCGTAAGACTCTACGACGAATAGTTTGTGAGATACAGCCGCGCGACTCTCTTAATCAGACACCCGGTACTTTATTCTTACTGAGATCCAGATATCCTTTGATATATTCCTTGCGGTTTTAGATTTCCGAAGAAACTTTTTGAATTTACCCATGTCTGGAAGATTCGCCCGACTGTTTCTCTAATGGCTTCTTCTTTTCCCCGAAACTCCCTCTTATAGGTGCATTTTCCTATACAACAGAAAGGTTTTCGGTCAGTAAATGACGTTCGACCTCACTTTCTGGCAAGTGAATCGGCCACTTCATTTCCTTTGATTCTCGAGTGACCAGGAACCCAGACTAGGGAGACTTTGTTATTCTTGCCTATCTCGTTGAGTTTTCTTTGGCACTCCAATATCAACTTTGAATCGATGAATATACTAACTATTCAGACTATGTCATTTCAGCATAGCCTACGCATTCGAAGCCACGCTCCGTTAGCCTATGTAGTAGTTCATCCACTACTAGTCTCAATTGAAGAGGAGATACTATTCCACCTTGAGGTGCTTCTTGAGTGGCCAGATATGGATTGATTACCTACCGTTTTCTCAGCTGTCTTCATCGTCAACACTTCATACATTTATCATAAAATGGTATCATTTCTAAGTGCTTCTCTGACAGACACGTGTTTTGTGTTGTCAAAAGCCCCAGATATATCCAGGAAAGCACACGTTGCGATTTCTTTGTTATTCAGAGTTTTTTGGATGACAGTCAGCTGATACAGAGCGGTCTCTGTTGATCGTCCCCCTGGTAGATTCTGACATTTGTGAAGTGATCTATTCTCCATTCTCATATAGTTATCCACTTTTTCTTCTTCATTTTGAGTAAAAACGATGCTAAGCAAATAGGTCTGAAAGATCGAGGGTTAGGCCTCTCTTTTTTCGCTATTTTTGAAATAAAGGTTACTCTTGCCCTTCTCTATTCGCTAGGTGTTTGGCTCAATGCCTAGCTACTTCTTGTTATCTTCAGCAGATGAGGAAGAACCCCTTCCAACCCTTCCTGCAGGAGTACCGGAAAAACCCCATCCACTCCTGGGGATTTATACGGCTGAAAGGTGCTTATTTATACGGCTGAAAGGTGCAAGCCGTTGCCTTGTTGATATTTTCCTAGCAATATCCCAGTCCTCCTTTTGGGCGATCTTAGGGTGCTCCATTTATGTTTCAATACTGTTTATGAATTGACTACCTGGAAAGTGTGTATTGAGAAGAAGAATCGTTCCTCTTTTCCTTCAGTGTAGGACCCGTCTGGTTTTTTGAGCGACATAGTGGGGTTAGCTCCCCCTCTTACCATGACTTTTTGTAGTCTGGCTTCAGTGGGAATGGAAGTGATATTTTCACAAAAGGCTTCTCGGCCTTCCTGATCTCCTTATCATACTAAGTGAGAAGCAATTGCATCTACTGTTTTGAAGCATTGCGCTCCAGAACTTGCATTACTGTTTTGCCATCTACAGCAGCAATCTTAGGAGTACAGGCTATTTTCATATACATTTATATGAAATATACAAGAGTTCAGCTCAAAAAAAGGGAGACTTTCACATATTGTGAAACATTTTTATAAGAATAATCTCATTAAAGAACAACAACAAGCTTTCAAAATTGTCGTTCAACAGGCGAGCTACCCACCTGTATTACACATCTTCAGATAGGCAGTATCGAGAATCATGGAGAGTTACTAGAATTTGCCCTGTACAATTTCTAGGCTTTGGCTTTGTGAGTTTATCACAAATTACTGCTATCGAAGACTCAATCTTATGATCTTTCCGAAAATTTCCGAATCCTATGACGGTAGATGGTGAAATGCATGCAAAATACTCGCCTCCCACTTCCCTCATCTTTTTAAATGTATGGCAAAGTAAGCCAATATTCTAATAACTAGAGATGTGTCATTTTTGGAATTCTTCGCTATCCCCTGTTAATATTTAAAGATTTCAATTTTGAATCTGTGATAATTATTAAGATGAGGATTTTTGTCAATGGATTATCAAGACGATTTATAATACCTTTCAAAAACTTCATTCTCCGGAAAAAAAATTATGGACAATACATCATAGCCTAATATTTTGTTTCAGGCTAATCAAACATCCATCTTATTACATGATATATGGAATTCCTATGCCAATAAGAATAAACTGCATCGGAAATTCAAGTATCTTCAGTTTGTATCTATGAGATTTTTCTCTGCGAAATTGAAACTTACTGCGTATGGGTGTTTTCCTCTGGACTGGACCTTTTTTATTGAAGTAAGAATTTCAGGCTCTTAATAGCTGATATAGGAAAAAATTTATTTTTCATTGGAAAATTTAATAAATCTAATCAATCATCTTTATAAATGAAATTAAATCCTCGCTTAGCTCTTGGTGAAACATGATTGAATATTATTAATTCAAATCAAACACTTGTCTTACTGTTTCACTAATATATATTGAAAATTAATCAAAATTAACAAAAAGTTGTCAACATGTTTCGGGTAGTGAACCCATTCACAAGACTAATAGGTACAGGAGAGATGACAGCAACTTTATTTTTTGATGAGAAAGGACAAATGGAATTCTAATTGATAATTCACTATAGGTTGTTGATTTTTGAAAGAGCTAGTTATCTTCTGAAAGGTCGAGACGTTTTCCTTCATTACCTGCATGTAAACATTTAGTTTTAACCATATATATGAAGTGATTGTTATGAATGCAATGCTCGGAAAAACTAGTAGTATTCTTATTAAATTTAATTGACCTTCTATGTTCATCTACTTGGGTTTGTTTTTTTCTACCTGTTTGATCGATGTAGAAGGCAGAACATTCACTACAGAAGATTTTATATATCCCGCTACTTTCTTGAACCTTATTCTTTTCTTTATTATTTAAAGTCACTTTTGGTAAATAATAAAGAAAATAATAAGGCTCAATAAAGTAGCGAGATATATAAAATCTTTTGTAGTGAATGTCCTGCCTTCTATATCGGTCAAACAGGTAGAAAAATACAAACCCGAGTAGATGAACATAGAAGGTAAATTCTATTTAATAAGAATACTACTGGTTTTTCCGAGCATTACATTCATAACAATCACTTCATAGATATGGATAAAACTAAATGTTTACATGCAGGTAATATCTATAGGAAAACATATCGACCTTTTAGAAGCTTTGGAGATAACCAGCTCTTTCAAAAATCAACAACCTATAGTGAATGATCAATTAGAATTCCATTTGTCCCCTCTCATTTCCTCAGTTTTATAAATAAATTTGCTGTCATGTCTCCTGTAGTAGTCTTGAGAATGGGTCCACTACCCGAAACATGTTGACAACTTTTTGTTGATTTTTATTAATTTTCAATATATATTTGTGAAACAGTAAGCCAAGTGTTTGATTTTCTGATTCTTCAATTCAAGAGCTCAGACTAATGTTTTTTATTTCACTTGCGGACTCTATGTTCAGATTATAGCAATCAAGTTATTGTTGTGTATTCACAAAGTTAGTCAACATTCTAACAGAATTGGTGAATATTTGATTTACAATGAATAATATATAGGTATTATGTTTTATCTATAACCTATTGAAAATGAATTTTTCCAAGGTGATTTTCTCAGAATCTCCAAATAGAAACTAGTGGAGAACGACATCTAATCTCATTTTATTCGATTAGGTACTCTATTTTTATGTCTATTAGGTAGTCATAACTTAGTATTATACTATTATTACTTGAATCTATTTGAATTAACTGGCTACTTTTTCAAACCTTTAACCGTTAAGTGAACAAATGATTCATGAACCGAAAGAATGAGCTATTTTCAGCATTTACTTTGAGTTAATAAGTTATTTCTCAGAATAAGTTGTTTATACTTCAGCTGGTAAATGTAAAAAGTATTCAGAAGCTTGTAACTATTTCTATTTCAGTATTATTTGATGATCTCAGGAACTGTAGTATATAATTACAGAATTCAGAAATAAATTATAAATAAACTATCAATTAAACACTCGTATAAATTATATATTATATAGTTGATATACATACATATAACTTACATTAACATTAAATTAAAGAGAATATAAATGAATGAAATGAGATTATATCCGATCATTTTGGTAATTTTCAAACATATTTTCGTCCATCATTTCAAAGTAAATTTAGTTTGAAAAAAAATCATGTCAGTTTTAAATATATTTAATGATTACTCTTTTGAAGAGCTCAATTTATTGAAACATTATTATTATTTTAGATTTTGATTTACTCGTCAACATATCTTGTTATATTGATACAGTTAAGGAACTAATCCAATTCAATTTTTGGTCGAAAAATTTGATTAATTTGCATCATATATAACTAAGGATACAAATGGAAAGAAATTTGGAACTTCTACTGTTCAATGATCATCATCTCAATGGAATTTTCCTATATGAAGCTCATAGAAAATAGTACATTGATATTTCTTAAACATATTCATGATTGTGCAAATTTGCCAAACTAATTGTGTGTATATTATGCAACACAATTTCTGCAATAAATATTTTAGTTCTAGTCATTCATCAACCAGTTATTTATTCGTATGTTCCCTGAACTATTGCACTCTATCCACAGTCAACAACAGTGAGGTATGGGAGGAATTTCAAATCCGCACATACACAAGTTTATTACGCAGGTATAGAACAAAAGATCATGCTAATTGAATTTTCGAAACTCGTTTTCATAAGTTTGTATATTTATATATGTATATATATATATATATATATATATATATGAATATATATATATATATATATATATATATATATATATATATATATATATATATAATATATATATATATATATATATATATATATATATATATATATATATATATATATATATATATATATATATATATATATATATATATATATATATATATATATATATTTATATGTATATATATGTACATATAACAACCTTTTTCTAGTGCTTATCCCACTTCAATCCACAACGCCAATTTTCGATATCGAACGTTTAAAGTTTGACGTTTCTCCGAAATTCGCGAAAATGGCAACATTCCAAACGCTTAAGAACTATATTTCCATCAGAGGAACCACGATTCACGTGCCGGCTTTTGAACGCATAATTGGACAGCGTTAACTCCGATCGCGTAGCCGATTCCGCACGACGGCGAGGTTTGTGAAACAGATAATATTACACACAACAGTGTTATATTCCAGAGGTGCCACCTGAAAAATTCATAGACGAAAAGGTTGCCGAAAAAAACAAAGTAGAAATAATTTTTGAAGAGTTTTTATTTTTCATATATACGTAATAATTTTTCGAAATTACCCATTCAAATTAAATTATATTTAGATTATAGAGAATCACGAAAAAATAACTATAGATTCAATAAATAGCATAGACTGAAAAATATTTTATTTTTCACTTGTTTATTATACGTTGATTTCACCTTGGATACGGTTGCTATAAACACACTCATTATGCCCTAGGCCATTATGCCCGCATTTGCGGGCATAATGGATTTTAAACGCCCGCTTATTGTACTAGGAGAAATGAAGCAAATTTCATTGATTAATTACTTCATAATCCTTGTCGTATAAGACTCTGGCTTTTTCCGGCAATGAATTATTCGCAGCTTTGGCTGCATTTTCTATGATATTCTTGGGTAAATTCATTTTCATTTCCATTATTTTGTATAAGACTACACAAAGAAAGCAGCAATGACATTCACTAAATTTGATGACAAAAATAATCACAAACGTCAAAATATCAACAAATGGCATGCCTACTATGAGAAGGAAAATGGATAGGAGCAATGAAACGATTTTTAAATCGCTTTTTCTTCATAATATAATAATTTTTTCGTAAAAAATAAAATCTTGTATGTACCGCGTGCGTTACTAGATCCTTACGCCCATCAGGCAACATTCATCCCTCGGGTCAGAGGCCCTCGGGCCGAATGTTTCCCTCCGGGCGTAAGGATCTATATAACGCACTTGGTACATAAATAACTATAGTGTGTTACTTTAGTAATCCATAGAGGTAAAGGAATCATAATACTATATATATAATATATATATATATATATATATATATATATATATATGAATTTATATATATTTATATACATATTATATATATATATATATATATATATATATATATATATATGAATATATATATATATATATATAATATATATATATATATATATAGATATATATATATATATATATATATATATATATATATATATATATAATATATATATATATATATATATATATATATATATATATAATTATATATATATATATATATATATATATATTAATATATATATAAAGTATAAACTTTAATATGAAAACACTTGGCTTATGTTTCACAATATAAAAAATATTAAGGTACTGTATTGTTATGTTATGAACTCATTATCAAGACTGACTACAGGAGAGTATTACATCCTAATTTATAAAACAGACAAAAGCAAAGGTGATACCTGAAAATCAATTTGTTCGTTTACAAGGGGTAATTGACTATTATGGGCGGAACTTATTTCGAGAATTTCAAGAAGGTCAAGGCGTTTTCCTTTGTTACCTAAATGTAACAATTTGGTTTTGTTGAAATTCAGAAAGTGATTGAATTTTATACAATGTTCAGAGAAGCCAGTGGTATTTTTGTTTTGTAAAATTGACTTTTCATGTTCTTCAACACGAATATTTATATTCCTTCCTGTCTGTCCAATATAGAAAGCAGGACATTCGTCGCAAACGACGAAAGCGACGAATGTCTGGTGATACGACGGCAACTACAGTAGTTGCCGTCGAGTCATCAGACGTACAGCAGCACTTGAAAATGCCAAATGAGATTTTGGCGAAACGTCGTGAAACAAACGGTGCTTCTCAGCGCCAACAAAAATTTCGAAATCTGATTGAACCCCGGAATCTTTCTCTGATATATATTTATATATTTATACCGTACCACATATCACTAATCTCTTAGGGGTATGAAAAATATACAACAACCTATTCTCAGACCGACTATTGTTATTTTCGATTGCCACCTTGCAACCCTATTGCAGATCTGTATATAAAATTTTAAAAAAAATTAAAATCGCGATGGAAAAATAGGGGTTGATCGTAGAAGGGTAAAAAATTGAGAATAATATGAATTTTTTTATTCTAAGTCATGACAAAATGAAAATGAAAATCTAGTCAAAAAAAATTCAAGTTTATAATTAACAAATAAAAAATAGGGGTTGATCGTAGAGCAGTGAAAATTTGGGGTTGTATATATTTTCGAATTTTGTAACATAAAAAAATAGAACAGAAAATTCTGTCTGAAAAAATTGAAAATAAAATTAAAGGGTGGACCCCCCTCAACATTCAGGGAAATGAAAAATAGATTTTGTCCGATCCTCAGACCTAACCGATATGCATACAATTTCATGAGAATCGGTCGAGCCATTTCGGAGAAGTTTAACAAATAAAAAATAGGGGTTAATCGTAGAGGGGTAATAATTTAGGGTTGTATGTATTTTTGAATGCTGTATCATAAAAAAAATAGAGGTGGACCACCCTTAATATTTAGGGGGATGAAACATAGATGTTGGCTGATTCTCAGACCTACCCGATAGCACACAAAATTTCATGAGAATCGGAAGAGGCATTTCGGAGGACTTTAACTTATAACACCGTGACGCGAGAATTTTATATATTAAATATACATGTTTATAAATAAATAAATATATATTTATATATATATATATATATATATATATATATATATATATATATATATATATATATAAATTATATACATATAATGTATATGGGTTAACTACTTTCTTTCAAAAATTGTAATGGAAATGAATCCAAATTTTTCGTCTTGAATAAGTATTTTATTTTCGGCAGAACTTCCGTTTTTTCCGGAGGTTGACATAAACTTTGTTATTACCCTCAGGATATTTCTGCATTTTTGGATTCTTGAGCTAATTTTTCGTCAACTTTTTTTCTTTACGCATATATATTTATATTTTATCGTTCTCGATTTTGAGAATCTATCTAAAATAACTTTGATGAAGCAAAATAATATGTTTGACGCGACTGGCGCGTGAACTAACATTCCACAAGCCGTTACGCTACGTTTTGCACAACCTTTTGTCTGCACAGTTGAAGATGGAATGAATACGTTGCAATTTTTAGGGCGTCCACACGATACACACATATCTGTATATTTCGCACAGGTATAGCCATGAAGGAGGTACTACTCTGATCAATTTTGGCATGCTGTCTTGTTAAGAAAAATAAAAGATTGGAAAGTGTCAGAAGTTCCCGGCGGTTGAATTAATTTCTTTGAATTCTTTCACGAAACTCTCGTAAGCTTGCTCCTTTTTATTCATGTCTCTATAATCTTTTTATTTGACATTCCAAATGCATGGGAGACTTCCGTATAATTCAATAAATTGTGTCAGAAACATTGCCAAAGGTTAGACATTGTCGCTCAAAGTTAACAAAAATACAAAGAAACTGAGGGACAAAATGAATCGGAAAACGAAGCTTTCGTCTACATGCGCCGACTTGTCCGTACAGTTCAGGTATATCTATGCTTTCTAGCTCAGTTATCGCTGCAACTGTACCGTCTTCGCGCTTTTTCAAAAATGCGCTCTTCTCCTATCTACACGCAGCGTTTTATCTGCAACGTGTTGAACTGTGCAGACAAAAG
Organism: Cynegetis impunctata; assembly: GCA_030704885.1. Classification (NCBI taxonomy): domain Eukaryota; kingdom Metazoa; phylum Arthropoda; class Insecta; order Coleoptera; family Coccinellidae; genus Cynegetis; species Cynegetis impunctata. Next base: position 29,055 of record JARQZK010000761.1, read on the forward strand.
GTTGTGTGAAACGTAGCGTCTGGACCGGCCTTTAAAGTCGCACTCTTCAAAGAAGTCACACTACGCGAAGTGAAAGATAAAGCTAGGACCCCACGCGGCGCGAAACTTGATAGGCCATAAAATCGCGATCATCGCAATGCGCATCGGCGCGTCTCTTTCCTCTCGACACGCAAGGCGCGATACTCCGCACGTCGTGTAAAGGCACCTTTACTTGAACTCTATGAACGAAAAATCTTCATCTGAATAGCTTCGGTGAGAATGTAATGCAAAAATGACGATATTTTCAGTACGATAGTTGAAGAAAATTTAAAAAGAGAAATATTTTTCCGGTATTAGTATATGATGACAATTCTGTAAGTGTCGTTATCAGTTTCGTGAATTTGCATATTTTTCACCACAGCAGGATTTCCGCATTGTCGTAACTAACGTGAAACCGTAATCATCTATTTATATTTCACTGTTCAGTGGCTATAAAACTCATATAAACACTTTTCTGAATGTTGATGAATGTTGATACTAACGGAGACGTGAGCGCAACCGCAAACAAATATAAAGTTATCGCCTCCGATTATGTGGATTTTATCTGTAAATATTAGATAACGTCATCATCTTTATTAGAAAAGGCGTGGAGTTGGAAAATCAATATATCAGAATTAGAAAGTTTTCGTCAAAACTACCTATATTTCCTGAATTGTGCCAAAACTATTTCATAATGGCTGATTCCATTGATCAAAAACTACCAAAACCGGACATGAGAGGACTTCTCAAAAAACAGATTGCGAAAAATTTGATTGGATGTGGAGTAGCTTGTTTAATCACAGTGGTATACATGAGATTTGTATTCGGGGATAGTCGCAAGAGACGATATGCTGAATTTTACAAGTAAGTAAAAAAAATTACGTATAGCATTCATAATATTTTATTTTTCTACTGCTAAATTTAAAATGGAATTAAACAAAGATTGCAGTCTCAATTTTCAAAGACTTTTGTGTGATATTATGTGCGAAATTTCTCACGTTGATCAGTTTGTTCTTACTAATTGTGCATGATAATATGTTGACATTTTATTCATTCAAGGCGGTCAGTTTCATATTCATCATGTGAAATCCACAAATTGATGGTTGAAGTATAAACTCACATTTTCTGCTTTTTGAATCTAGAATTGCAATATATCAAGGTAATAATGCTTCCGATTGCGATAAGTCAAAAATCTTAATAACTTCATGAAATTAATAAATTGACCCATATAATTCGTTACAGAAATGTTCTTTTTTTAAATCTATATACACAATTACGCAATCAAACATGCTACCCACGACGTTCATTCCAATAACTGAAGTACTCATAGATCTTGTACGTTGATTACATGCAAAAGTAATAATACTATTGAATTCTGAAGTACGAAAAGTTTAATTTTATTAAATCTCATAAACTAGATGCACCCAATTTTGATCATGGTAGATTATAAACTATCAATTATTAAAGTTTACAATAAATTGAAAATACAAATTTCATCATGTGATTCTTTATTCCAATTATTGAATAGTAAGATATAATTACAAATTTATTAGATTATTATGAACAAGAAGTACTCAAATTATGATATATTAAAATAACGAAATGCTATTTGATTTGACAAAACTAGTGCATTATTCATTATAATTTCACATCGGTTTTGTATTGAAATGAATGTTCAATTTCATCAGTTCCTTCTGAAAATTACAGCAATATTAACATGAAAGAAACTTAGTTATATTCAAATATGACATATTTAACGTTAGCACAGCATAGGTATAATTTTTTTTTATTCTCCTGCTCATTGCAAATGGTGGCAATTGTCTTCGCGCCTTCATAATGTCCAAAATTTGCGTCCACTACCTTGATTATGATAGTAACACTGTTTTGAATATATCCATGGATTAAGTAATTAAGTGAAGAAATAATTTTATTAACTATATTTCTTATATGTATTATAAAGAAGAAAAGTAACTGTTCGAGTTTCGCTCCAACACTTTGTTATTATTTACAATTAATATAATATCAAATTCGATAATCAAACTCTGCATATGTTACAGTGAAATGCGCATATCTAAAATGACTTACTCTCTCTCTTTCTCCAAAAGTATTAGCAGATGTTACCCACTAAGTACAGAGAAAACACTCGCTTATAAGAAACAGCAGAAAACTCTCCCGAATTTAATGCTCTCAACGAAAGTTTAAGTCGAATTGAATTATTCTCGCCTTCATATATTACTACTATCAAGTTTGTGGAAATTATAGTTTTCCTAATCATCTCTATTACTAATATATATGCACAATATTTGTTGTCAATTGTAATTCTAGTAGAACCTAGAAAGAAGTTGTATTTCACCAGTCACTCAAGAAGAAATAAACAAAATTAGATGCCTCCCCAGAGAATCATTGTGTTTCTATTCCAACCCTATTTTGTGTGCTAACAAATTGCTACAGTAACTTTAATTAAATTCGCAAAAATTAAAACTACTTATTTATACTTAATACTTAATGATTAAAAAAACCCTTCGATCTGTTTTCTGCAGTGCAAATCTGAAATTTTTTGTGGTCTTCACAAAAAATTTCAACATTTATATATATAACTGAGATTGAATTCTCGCACATCACTTGGTGAAACATCATAAAGAATAAAGTATAAACTTTAAAATAAAAAACACTTGGCTTATGTTTCACAATATAACAAATATTTAGATACTGTATTTAGCAGTAACGAAAAGTCGACATGTTTCGAGTTATGAATATAAAAAATATTTAGATACTGTATTTAGCAGTAACGAAAAGTCGACATGTTTCGAGTTATGAACTCATTATCAAGACTTGATAATGAGTTCATAACTCGAAACATGTCGACTTTTCGTTACTGCTAAATACAGTATCTAAATATTTGTTATATTGTGAAACATAAGCCAAGTGTTTTTTATTTTAAAGATTATACTTCATTATTTATATATATATATATATATATATATATATATATATATATTTATATATAATTATTTATAAATATATATATATATATATATATATATATATATATATATATATATATATATAAATATGTCTTTCTTTTGAAGGGACAATTAGCAAAGGCTCATATGAGTGTGAGAAAGTAATAATGATACGCTTATAATGCAATATATAAAATTATATACAATTTTTTTCAAAAAGTGGCAGTTTTCTACCTTGTCCGGTTATCCCGGGAGTAGCTACCAACTTCCTTATTGTAAATGGCAACCCCCATTTTTTATTCCACGTTTGGATTCCGTTTTGAAGATTAATGTCAGTTTATGTAACAATATCTATGGCCTCCTTTGACCGTTTTGGAGATATTTGCATTTTGAATTTTTTTTTACATTTGAGGGTTATACTTTGACTCTTTGTATCTCAGTGACTATTATCCATAAAAATCGCATTACAGAATACGTATAACCCGCTCCCTTGGAAAGTTGTGAAGAATTTTTCTTGTTCACTTTATGTAATAAATGAAATTGACTATGGTCAACAAGTAAGTATGTTTTTCATGATTTGAATTGTATTTTGCGAATATCGCTGCAAGCATGTATGGATCGCACTCTCATGAGTATATCCAGAGTTTTTTAAATACTATGATAGAATGCTTTGAAATTATATACGCCACTGTTACAGAGTAGATATCTTAATGTCAGGCAGTAGGTACGTATTCTTGCAACGGAATTCTGTATTTTCGATCTAAACAGTGAATTGTTGGTTTCCAATATCCTTGGTGGAGGGCGCTCTGGATTGTTATTCAGATAAAACCTAGGTCATAATTTGTATTGAGAAAAATTAGAAATTTGTTAATTCACTCCGAGTAAAGTAAGCTGCACTGATGAGATCTAATAAGATCGAAACAACTGTATGCAGATTTTGAGTCGGGGTGACTTGACATTTTCTATAATTCATCGTTGGATTGTGAATGTAGAATTCACGTTGCAGAATACGTATGACCAGCTGCCTTGGATTTTAATTCGATAATTTTTTTAATTATTGAAGAAAATTCCTTGTTTACTTCATGTAATTTCATGATTATTAGTATGGAAGAATTAAATTCAACTTAGACATTCAAAAACTGATATGAAAACAGAATATATCAACATATTACATTAATCACAAGTCCCTTGGAAGATAATTGAAGACGAGAAGTCCCAATTAAAAAGGCTCATTTGGAAAACTTTCACAAACATTCCAGGATGTCCCTCACGGTGCACCATCTTTTATACCCCACACCCTATTTCACTCGACGTGAATTTTTTACACATTAATCACAATTTATTACACCTATTCCCAAATTTATTACAGTGGCAGAACTTAAGTTATGAGGTTGTGGTGTAGCATTAGTCTGCAGCACACTCATACCATATTAATAATTTTTTATTCAGAACTTTTCTGTAATTAATTACAATTAATTACAATTAATAACAATAAATTACAATTAATAACAATAAATTACATCCACTTCCGGCCTCATTACAGTTCCACAATTCCAAAGAGTAGGTAGCGCATCCAAAAACTATGACAATAACACTTAAATATGTTGCTCACTCGGTTTTATGGATACAAAAAATAGTCAGCAGGATTGAGAAAAAAATAACAAAGAAGCTGCAGGTGAGTGGGGTAGTGTAATAATTGATAAGAATTTACACCAGACAAAAAATTATAGCATTATCGAAAATAAGATAGAAATACAGGTTTTTCAATTCATTACAATAGCCCATTCGGTTTTATCGATTCAAAAAATGGATTAAGGAAATTATGAAAAAGAAGGTGCAGGTGAGTGGGGTAGTGTAATAAATTGAAAACCCTGTATTTCTATCTTATTTTTGATAAATCAATAATTTTTTGCCTCGTGAAAATTCTCATCAATTATTATACTACCCTACTTACTTGCAGCTTCTTTGTTAGTATTTTCTTAATCTTCCTAACAATTTTGTGTATCGATGAAACCAAGTAGGCTATCGTAATAAATTGAAAACCCTGTTTTTCTATCATATTTTCGATGATTCTATAATTTTTGTTGCGTAAAAATTCTTATCAATTATTACACTACCCCACCCACCTGCAGCTTCTTTGTTATTATTTTCTTAATCCTGCATGATGATGATGATGATGATGAATATCTTTACATTTGTGAGTTATTGTCACATTCTTTTGATGCGCTGCCTATTGTTTGGAGATGGTTATAATTTATCCTAATTAATTGTTTTTAATTAGAGAAAAGTTCTGAATCAAAAATGATTAATATGGTATAAGTGTGGTGCAGCTTCAGACAAATTCTACACCACAACCTCATAACTTGAGTTCTGCAACTGTAATAAATTTGGGAGAAGGTGTAATAAATTGTAATAAATGTGTGAAAAATTCACGTAGAGTGAAATAGGGTGCGGAGTATAAAAGCTGGTGCACCGTGAGGGGCATCATTCCAGGAACCAGTAAGTTATTGCTGTTTCTGGAATTGATAATCATCATATATATAATATACTGTGAACATATTTTACTTTTTATATTTATCTTTGTATTTATAAAAGAAATCACATAGTTCATGAATAAATGTACTCACATCTGTTATAAGTCCGAATTGTCCTGCCAGAGTGCATTTTACTGACTCCCGCAATATAACGAATAATTGCTTTGTCTTTTGAAGACAACCTGTATTTGTCGATACTCGCCAAAGACAAACATAATAATGCAATCTGAATGACATGTGAGGATAATAAATCGAGAGCATTCGTTTATTTTCATAATTTCTTTTTAGGTTTTAAGAAATGTAGAACAGAATTTATTTTTTGTCACAGAATATTTTCCAGTTCAATATCTCGTCTATACGAGAGACAAACAAAAGAACTCATCTGTCCCGTTCAAAAGTTCATTTACCATCTACATATTATGTCACGTGTACATTTACATGCAATCCGTAATGTCATTAATATAGAGCTTTCTGTCTTGTGAATATTTTCTTGATTCAAACAGTTCATCACTGCAACATACTGCTTTATGTCCTCGGAGAAAGATTTGATTCAATTATAAGCCCATTCTCTGATATCATAATACCTTATTTTTGACAACATAGTTCGAAAGCACAGTAGGCCAAGCTACAGAGATTTTTTCATGTAAAAAGTGTTAGAAGAAAACCAGCTCCGCCATTGTGTGTAAAATAGTTCCACATGATATAGTGATATGTTTTTCACTCGATTTTATTATTTATGTCTTTGTTATTAACAATTTTATGCAAAACATCGCGTTTTTTTTAGTTTTTTGCTTATAAAATTGAAACTATCATAGTAATCGTGATGATGTCAATAGACTTATTGTAGAAAATGAAAAGACGAAAAAAATGAGAGGTCGGACGACTCGATCAGACCCTTAGCCTAAGGGAAAATTGGAAAAAACCGTCCAAAATGCAGTTTTTTCAAAAGTTCATAACTCGGTTATTTTTTGAGTTGTAGCGTAGATCCTCTGGTTAGTATTATTTATCAATACATACTTCATTTGTGCGAAGGGCAGGAACTGTCCGATGCATAGTTTTTGATCTGTGGCCATTTGATTATGTTACTATGCAATTTTCCAGCAGACCTGAATGCGACAGATATGGTCTGATTTCAATTTACAAAAAAGATTTTGAAAGTAGAATTTTCATAGTTCAAAACGTTCATCTTGGTTTTCCATAAAAACGCTGAGAAATATGTTAAAAATAAAGCTGAACATGACGAAAAACGGCCGAGCGCGTAAGAGTAGTTGAAGAGCGGGGGTAGAGCAGCAGGCAAGGAGAAGTATGACATTCGAAAGCGTCGGCATTTTGAACGTGACAGTAATTTCTAAACGTTGTCAGATAATAATTGTAAACCCCCACTCTTCAACTACTCTCAAGCGCTCGGCCGTTTTTTGTCATGTTCAGCTTTATTTTTAACATATTTCTCAGCGTTTTTATGAAAAACCAAGATGAACGTTTTGAACTATGAGAATTTTACTTTCAAAATTTTTTTAGTAAATTGAAATCGGACCATACCTGTCGCATTCAGGTCTGCTGGAAAAATGCATAGTAACATAATCAAATAGCCACAGATCAAAAACTATGCATCGGACATCGGTTCCTGATCTTCGCATAAATGAAGTTCATATCAATAGCTAATACTGGCCGGAGGATCTACGCTACAACTCAAAAAATAACCGAGTTATGAACTTTTGAAAAAACTGCATTTTGGCCGGTTTTTTCCAATTTTCCCTTAGACAGAGGGTCTGATTGAGTCGTCCGACCTCTCATTTTTTTCGTCTTTACATTTTCTACAATAAGTCTATTGATACCATCACGATTACTCTGATAGTTTCAATTTTATAAGCAAAAAACTAAAAAAAAAAACGATTTTTTGCATAAAATTGTTAATAACAAAGATATAAATAATAAAGTCGAGTGAAAAACATATCACTATATCATGTGGAACTATTTGACAAACAATGGCGTAGCTGGTTTTCTTCTAACACTTTTTGCACAAAATGCTCACTCTAAATCTCTGTAGCTTGGCCTACAGTTGAATGCCTTGCTGAGGTCACTAAATACTTCAGTGGGGCAGTATCCATTATCTAGATGTTTTATAAACATATTATAAAATATATGTATGGCATCGAGGGTTGATTTTCGTTTTCGGAAGCCAAACTGATTTTGGATAAGAATATATTTCCATATTATATACGTTTTCAATCAGAGTGAGAGAAAATGTTCAAAGATTTCAAAAAACCAGATGGCACTCTATAGTTATGAATATTAGTTTGATCACCTCTTTTGAAAACAGGTTTAATTGGATTTACTTTTAATCTATCAGAAAAATTAACACTGCTCAATGATAACTTCATCAAATGAGTTAAAAATTCTGATATATGTTTTATCACCTTCAACAGGTATATTTATGTTCACTTTTAATCTATCAGAAAAATTAACACTGCAGTGATGACTTCATGAAATGATATCTGATCTATGATTTATGCACTTCCTCAAGATAAGGGAATGTTATCAAATCCGGCGGAGGTATTTGATTTTTTTTTGTGCTAACTATATGGATCAGTTCAGACTATTAAATTCATTTCGTATTTATGGAGAATTTTTCTAAATATTGTCCAACTCCTTCCCATACCTTGTTCAACAATACTTAGATTAGTTGATGGAATCTGTCGTTACTACGTGATAATTTAACATGTAAAATGGGTGATGGTTTGCACGGCAATAATTTGAAAATTTTGAATCCGTTTTATTTTTCAAAAAAGATCGTAGGTGTTCTTTGAATCTTATTTTTAATGGTCGACCAGTCTGACCTATATACACTCCTTCATATACAGGAAAAATCAACTTGTAAACTCCTGAACTATCAAAATTTTAGGTTTTGTCTTATGTTTTAAAGTTATTTTAGTATTACATGTATGACATGAACAAATCTTTCTGTTAGAGTATAAAAAGATATGAATTTTTCTACTTTTGATTGAGGATATATACTTTTGTACGCTAGTCGAATACGTTTCTCCTTTATCATCTCATCTATCAAACTTATATTAAAACCATTATTCGGAGCAATTATTTTGATAGTAGAAATTTCTTTGGCTAATTTTGGTACGGGGATTAAAAACGCTCTGTGGATCATTGAGTAAAAAGCTGAATGTTTATGGGAAGGAGGATGATTCGAATTCGACGAAATACATATACCCGTGAAAGTTAGTTTTCTATATATATTTATTGACATAATCGAGGCAATTGGGTCAGTTTTTGAATTATATTAATAGCATTCACCCAAATATAACGTTCAAATTTAGAAAAGAAATAGAATGATAGATACATTTAGAAATTATGCACAAATTACCGAAAGGGACCAAACTAACTTACTTAAAATCATTGGAAATTTCCAAACTCAATCATAATGCAAAACGCGATATCTTATTGAACGACCAGATTGACTTGATATATTCTCCTATATTTAGTGTATTCAAAAAATAATGATTTTTCTAAGAACATTTTATTGTGCCAATTTGGAAACCCCACTTCGATTGGCCCTTCTTGAAATATGTTGCTCTTGTCTATCAAGGTACCTGTAATAATTCTTCCCCATTCGTAAGCGTCAATTCTATAATTATGTATTCAGTTCTTAACTCAATCTGCCCCATGATGGTCTAGTGACCGATAATTGCAATCGCAGTTTAATATTTCTCAAATTTTTTTTGTTATAATTAACGTTGTCAATTCAAGCTTTGTTTTTGCTCATCATACTAAGATTATATGGAATTAAATAAAAGTATTCATACTGAGCAGTCTTGTATTAGTCGAGGTTGGTTTTAGGATTAAATATTAAATAAAACTGAATGTGAGCATCTATTAGTTTTGAACACCTCCAAACTCATCCCACTTGAAACATTATAGAGATAGAAAATATTGTCTGCTATATGAACATCGAGGTCAAAATATGGAAATGTACCAAATTTTTATCAAACTTTCCAGAAGCTTATAATTTGGGAAGTTAACTATACTTTTCACTTCTTCATATAGAATGAAAGTCGCATACGGAAAAAAATTTGCATGGTAGATAACTTCAAATATTGGAATGTTTGTAATACTCTCTGTAAATTCAAGTCCAAAAAATACTCAATGTGATGAAAAGTAAATCAATCTAATTTAGCGTAAAACAATTATCACTATCAAATCATGAAAAATGTACAAGTTGACCATGGTCAATTCAATATACTTTTTTTTTTTTTAACTCGAGGGACCTACAGTTCAACGCCGGTTCCGAACGGCCAATGGGCTTGTAAACTATGTACATTACCCAACAATTTTTAATAATAAATAACCACTAAATTTCGGACATACACAACACCCAAGAGCGAGGTGGGACTCGAACCCACAATCCTCGGCTTACTAACGGTATAAGGCGGTTCACCTTACCGCTGGTCTACCGAGGCCTCGTCAATATACTTCATAAAGTGAACAAGGAAAATTCTTCAGTAATTTGGAAAATTATCAAACAACTTCTTATGGGAGTTGGTTATATATATTCCCCGACGAAGAATTCTACATTCATAATCCAACACTGAATTATAGAAATCGTCAAGTCACCCCGACTCAAAATCTGCATACAGCTGTTTAAATCTTCTTAGATCTCATCAGTGCAGCTTATTTGGCTCGAAGTGAATTTAAAAAAAATTTCGAATACAAATCGTGATCGAGCGATTATATGGATAACAACCCACAGCACTCTCCACGAAGGATATTGGAAGCCAATAATTCATCGCGTAGATCGAAAATGCAGAATCCCGTCGGAAGAAGACATAACTTCCTGACATGCGCTCTGCAATTGTGTCGTTTGTGGTTCCAAAGCACGCTAACTTAGAGTTTTTAAAAATTCTGGACATACTCACGAGAGTAAGTTCCATAAAAACTTGTAGCGAAATTCGCTGTATTCGAAATCAGATCAAGAAAAATATACGAGTTAACCATGCATATATATAACCAGATCCCTTGGAAAGTTGGTTGATAATTTTTTTAATTATTGAAGGATTTTTCTTGTTCGCTTTATGAATAATTATCACTACTGCTTGAGAACATGTCTTGTTGAAATGTCCCTCATTTTCTTTTCCAGGAATTATGATATAGACAAGGAATTCAATAAAATGAGAAGAAAAGGTCTCTTCGATTCCTGCAATCATGAAGATGCTGATGAAGATTGTATTTAGAGAATATAGCATATTTTATTCAGAAAATAATGTAGTCATCATAGCTGTAGAACTTAAAAGTATAATGAGTTTGTTTAAATATGTGTTTATTGTTTCATATGATGGTGGTTTGAATAAAATCGCCTTTTTGAATGAAAATAGGAAATTGCAGTAAGTAATTAATTTAATTCGATTAGATCACAATTATATAAATATTATATATTCAAGGGAACTATGAGATTTAATAAATAACAAAATAATTACAGACTAGATAACATCGAAAATATAATAATGAGATCATAAAAGTTGATGTATCTGAAAAATGAAAAATAAACAAAGAAAATATTAGGTTTTGAACTAATCACATATATTGCATCAAAATTCAAAAAAATTCAAATATTAGGTATTGGAGCACAGAGCCTGCGTTGTCCTGAAAGTATTCTCTAGCAAACTAAAAATGTGTACTGTTTCTATTGAAATTTTCTCTAAAACTGAACTCAGTTCAAACGGTTAAGTGCCAGAAATTATTGGTGAGACTTTAAGGTGCATTACTTTCTGAAGAATGATTATACATATACAATTATGGTTGTTAAAACAACAGGTTTATTTTTCTACAGGAATAAGACATCAAAAATGATAACATATGAGATCAGGTGTTTTTCATAGAGGGTTGTCGGTTTTACACTGATTTTTTTCGACCTATTTAATTGAAACCAATTCTATGTTCATACTGAAGTGCCCAATTTTCAGGTAGCTTCAGGGAAATCTCGATTGAAACAAAACGATTAATGCAATGTGAATTGGTGAATCTGATGAGAACTAATATAACAATTTGAAAAAATGCATGAAATATATTATTATTGCGAAATTTTCTCAACCTAACCGCACTGATGAGCGTGAATACTACGTCAATAACTACGTCAATGGAGTACCCGCCCCCTCCCCTATAAATACGGTCACGCGACGACTCCCCTATAAATACGGCCACGCGACGATCGGCCCGTCAGTTGACTCTGAAGAGTAGGCAGGTTGAGACTTCAGAGTTGACAGAAGGCAGTACGGTTGCTAGAGTAGACAGGTTGAGACCACATTCGCGGCTTTATCAAAACTTGAAGTAGCTATTGCAGATCATGAGCTCTTGCACTTCAATGCCGATATTTTATTTATGAACACAATATCTGCACAGTCAATACAGAGACAATATTTATATTTTTAATATATATATATATATATATATATATATATATATATATATATATATATATATATATATATATATATATATAATCTATAAATATTGTCTCCGTATTGACTGTGCAGATATTGTGTTCATAAATAAAATATCGGCATTGAAGTGCAAAAGCTCATGATCTGCAATAGCTACTTTCAAAACAAAATCTTGTCAAGTATTTTGATTCAGATATCCTCCATAAGGGGATGTTTCAGTTTCAAAAAGCATGTACGGATCTGACTTCTTAGAGAATTTTTTTATTTTCGAAACGAAATTCTCGCAGGTTCACCAATATCGACAATATTTGTGAAAACTTTTTTTTTAATACTAGTTCTAGGTAGTGATATTCACATCATAATTTACATCTTGACTAGAAAATGTCACTTCTTTAAAATTGTATCTACTTCGTTCATAATAATTTTCAATAAACTTCGAGAAAAACATACGAATTCGGTATGGAAATTAATACGTCTAAAAAAATGGAGTTAACAATTCTCAGAATCTTCTAACTCTTTTACATCTCTTTGCGTGTCACTTATTGAATTTTGGTGGTGATTCTATTTGCGCAACATGATTGGTCGTAGATATTGCATTTGGAGTAGTAGCTCTAACCGATGACGTCCTGCTGAGAGTCTTCTCTTTGGAACAAAGTTGGTGGTGATTTTCCCAGTCCTTGTGCTGACAGAAGGAACCACAATAGCGTGCGATACCGCACCCAGAACACGTTTCATGGGCTTTTCTACCACAATTCCAGCAAGCCTGCAAGTAATTGATTTATTTCATATTCGACTTCAAAATATCAAGGACAAGAGCTGGCGACATTCGTTTATCCAACACATTGAAAATTCATAATATTATTAAGTTTTCAGAATTTTTCAATGTAGTTAAAATTTCATAGCACCTACTTAAAAATTCATTGAAATACATAATCAAAATGATGAAAACTATATTAATCAGATGATTAATAGAAGCCCATTCATCATTAAGATTCCATATTCAGTAATATGGAATATATTATATATATATATATTTATATATATATATATATATATATATATATATATATATATATATATATATATATATATATATATATATATATATATATATATATATATATTATATATATAGATAATATATTATATTTATAGCACTTATTTTTGGCAGTATTGTATTGTTATTTACTTGTTCAACACTTCATTTGAGCTGATTGAAATTTATTTGGCATTTCAACTATGTTTCATTAAAGAAAAATCAAATAATGAAAATTCAAAATAATTTAACTAAGGTTGTAAATTATATAACTGATATAAAACATTGAATGGAATGTTATGACGAAACGCGTTTACTAAATAGATTTTCATTTCAACCTGTGAAAAGTTATTTTTTTTTCTTTGTAAAGTTATGATATAAAACATTTTAGCACAAAATATACAGATTTCATTAATCTAACAATATCACATACATAACATTTAATTTTTCTACAATGAGTAAAATTTTGATAATAGTGGTTTCCTTCACCATCTAATATTAGAAGACCTGACTAGGTATACTAGACTGAATAACATGTAATTAGTTACTAAAGACTAACTACTAACTCAGACTCAAAAAGTTTTATGAAACGAGGGTAGTTTTTAATTTCTTGATTTCTCCAATTTTTCAAAATTATATACATGAATATATATCCCCTTCGGACCCCAAGTATCATATATGATACCTGAGGATCTGAAGCATGTTTAGACTGCTTAAATTCAATTTACGGGTGTATCCCGTTGGTATCGTATCTGATATGCATCTCGCGCCTTAGAAATTCACATTTTACCGCCTTCCAATCAGTTCTGTGAAAACAACAGAATAAATAACATGGACTCGCAAGTTCATAGACGGAATTATTATTATTATTGTAAACGTAAGTAAAATAATTTTGATAATGAAAAAGCTGTTTGCTTATAATTTTTGATGAATGGAGTTAGGAGAAAATAGTGAATGCAGTTTTCAATTATAACATCGGACATTTGAACCGTTGTATCACTGCTGATACCTTGGGTTTTCGAGAATACAATATTTCTTAAATCACTATAATAGGTTATACACGTTCACTGGGTTTATTTCAAGTTTTCACAGCACTTACTCAAGCTGAACGGGAGGAAGAAATCGCTAAAATCGATGAGATGTCAGATTTGCAAAATATTCATCCGGACAACTCAGACTTTGAATCTTCAGACGATGAAGACAATTTTGAGCTGTTAATCTTCCTGAGGAGACTTTGCCAGAAGGAAACGAAATAGCTGCACAGGATAATTTCGACTCTTCGGGTCATGAGTTGCCTTAACAAATCTCGTGGATCGTGACAAATGACAGAGTAAATTATAAGTTAACAATTAACCAGAAAGAATTTAAATATTATTATTCCTCTGGTCAAGGTCTATAAACAGCTACTAGAGTATTTCTCAAAATATATAGATCAGAATACATGGTTGGAATATCGTCAGCATGCAAATTGTCTAGGCTTCCAAAAGAAGCATATTCTAGATTATTTGGCATTCAAAACAAAATTGACTGAATCCCTAGTATTCAATCCCAAACATGAAAGCAGTTGTGAAAGCGATTAAGATGGACCTGCAGCTAAATTAAGAAAAGTGTCACCTGTTCCGCTACAAGAGCTAAGAAAGCATGAAGCCAAACATTCGCCCGAAGACACCACCCGTTCTTGAAAAAGTAGGTCCAACTTCAGACTTCCAGGTGTGACAAGTTGACTTATATAAAATATATTACTTGAAAAGCATTCTATAGCTTTAAATCGAGCAGAAATTGGTTCAAAGTAGCACATTCTTAATTAGAGCTTACATTATGTCAAACAATTTTGATGAATTGGACTACTAAAATTTTTTGAATTTGTATTGTCAAAGGCTCAAGGTATCAAATATAATACCACTCCCAAAGCCACCCCCAAAGACACAGGATTTTTTATAATAATTTTCTATTGCTAGTTGTTTCTATTTAAACTGAAAAATATATATATATTGTTAACACATTCACTTGGGTCCGAAGAGGATAAATATATATATATATATATATATATATATATATATATATATATATATATATATATATATATATATATATATATATATATATATATATATATATATATATATATATATTTATATATATATATATATATATATATATATATATATATATATATATATATATATATATTATTTTTATATATTTATATATATATATTTATATATATATATTTAAATATATAATATATATATAAATATATATATATATATATATATATATATATATACATATATATATATATATATATATATATATATAAACAAATTTATTGAATAGTCAAGGTTTCGTCATCACTCTCTCAGTACTTTTGATCATTGAAATCATTATATTTCAATTCATAAAAGAATCATTTCAACAATCAAATCATGAAAAATATACAAGTTGATCATGACCAATTCAATATATTACATAATACTATGAAGTAAACAACGAAAATTTTTCAATAATTTAGAAAATTATTAAACAGCTTTCCAAGGGAGCTGGTTGTAGGTAGAAAATTTCAAGTTACCCCGTCGAGAGGCTTAACGTTTTTTATAATTTAAATTTGATGTATTTATCTGTTAATTTGTGCTGGTACATTTCATAAATATAGGTACCTCATTTGTTATCGCTATTTTTATTTGAATAGTTGCGATCCGTCTCGGGGTACTACTACATTTTCAAGCAAATGAAAATATTACATAAAAACTTTCGAAGAAGTTCAATGGAATAGTATGGTTAATGTTTAATTTTGATTTCATATATTCTGATTTTCATGTGTGACGAATACTTTCATCTGCTTGAACGATTAATAACTCACATTTTGCTGAGAAGGCGCTGGTTGCGTCAGTACTGGTAACGAAACACTATTTTCAGCATTTTCTAGGTGTGGTTTAGTATTTTCGTCTATAGATTTTTTTGAATCTGAAAAGGAAAGTATGATTGAACTATTCTCTTATATTTACCTATGAAGGTAATTACCAGATAATAACTTTTCCATTTTTGCTCTCTCCACAGCAATTAGTTCATTGGCCTTTACTTCAGCCACAGCCACCGCTTTTTGCAAATCAATAACTGCCTGACGTTTCACATCGTTTACAGCGTCTTCAGCTCTTTTTTTCACTTCAGCCACTCTGTCTTCAGTTTGTTTAACAGCCTGCAACAAGATTTCGTTAGCTGCTTTTTTCAAATCGATACTGACATCTTGTTTTCTAAACCAGTCATTAGTAACATCTTGATTATTCCTCTGTTGCAGAATGGTCAATGCTCTTTTTGTTTTTTCGACCATAGAGAGAATGCAATTCAGCATTACATATATATTCTTCCATTCCTCTTCTCCTCTATTATTATTATTGTTAGAATCTTCAATTTTGTTTGGTAGTGTTTGAGTTGAATAGTCCAGAAGATGCGGGTGACTGATAGAGGTTTGTACATTTGAGAAAATCTGATTTTGATGAACAAAATAGAAGGGATTTTGTGTTACAGGCTTCTTATTTGATGGATAATCTTCGACATGATGAATACTGTAGCCATTTTCATAACTGCTGAAAAAATACAATCAATTAATTTTTGACTGGAAGTAGACAAGTAGGTCAGTGTCAAACATTGTTATATTTCGTATTAGAAGAAGATTGTTATATTTCGTATTAGTTTATGAACAAACTAATACTATTGACTCTGCCGGCGCGGCCAATGTCTCGATGAGTATCGTCAATAGTAAGTGTATATAAACATAATATTAGGGAATACGCTCGGGATAGATCTGTAGTGGGACTCCGTGCACTATAGTATTCTACCTGTCGCTTTCTATAATAGAATTCTACTGTAGAAAGCGATAATCGCGTTTGACGTCACTCAACAATCGCCTTCTCGGGTATTTCCGGAATTTGTAGAGTAATTTGTTGTTTTGAAAATTGCAATACTGATCTACATTTAATAAACATCAATTTCATGTGTGTCATTTCTATTTTTCTGATTTTGTTGATTTCTTTGCTTCAAATTGCGACTAAAGGCGAGTTCAAACAACTTCATAATAATATAATTTTCATAATTATAATTGACAGATGTCTCGCCGGCTCGTATAAAAATATACTTATAATTATTAGGAACAACACCTATCTCTTTGATTTAAGTTTAATTTTCAAATATGATTAAAAAAGCAACTGAAATGTAGGGCTAAGAAATAATTTTCAAGTGCTAACAATAACATACATTTTAAAACAATGGTTAAAAATAACAATTTACACATTTATTATAAAAAATAACGCATGACGCACGTTTCGGTGGAACTTCACCTTCTTCAGATGCTAATCGCAAACTATACTATGATTCTCTGTTATATCGAAAACAAGAAATGACAAATTATGTAGAAGGGGTAAATACAAAGATGGTTACAAACAATTATTAGAAAAGGAAAAACCAATTCTGAACTGCTAGTCAGGTAGTTCGGTAATTTTGAAAAGATTAAGAAGGGGGCTTGAAGTATGATCGCTTTGGCTATTCAATATGAGACCGGAGTGCTTGTATTTATTTATCTGTAATGATTCTAAAAAATTAAGTCTAATTCCCTTACTTTAAGTATTTAATATTTTAAAATCGAAATTGAATGTATAATTTTCTTGGATTAAAAGTATCGGCCCAATCAATCCAAACATACATTTTTCCAATCCCAATTCATGTACAGCCTCGTCTTCCGCAACATACATTTTTCCCATAATTTTTAGCATTTTTTGCACTAAATCCGACAAACAGAAAAAACTTTGGTCCTCCAACAGTTTTGTTTATTATTTTGGTAATAATTACAATTAGTTTAAATTATTCAGCTAGCTCTATAGTTTAATAAATAGCTTTAAATCGTCGCCATTCAACAACTTTTATATAAATATGCGACAATCAAACATATTTTTCACTAAAGTTATTAATTTTGTTAGTATTTCAGACATACATTATTTTTATTTATAATTACAATATAATAAAAGTTTCTTTGATAGCTGATGATAATAGGTATTTATCTGGTACAACTTACAAAGTTCCCCATAAGTAAAATATAAAATAATATATAAATATTTTCGTGTAATCTGGGTAATAATACAACAGTATTATTCTTTTCGTCCTTCTACTGATTTTAATTACCAAAACTAAACTGTTTAGTTTTTGAGCGACCGTTTGCCACAGAAGATTTCCCTTGGCTTTTCCCTCTACTCTACTGAACTTATTGGTTATCAACTACGGCTTTTCGTCACATACATCCAGCAATAAATGTCAAATGTGCATATTTATAATTTTAATAATTATTTACCACTTTACTAACAAACATTTATAATTGATAAACAAAACAAACTCAAAAATGACAGAACAACGAGACTGTTGGACAGGCTAATTTGTCGCCAAAATAGAACACGACACGTCTATACACCTCGCCAGAAGTCGATCGCTTTCATCGATAGAAAGCTATTTTACGTGCGCACGGAGTGCCAGTGGTATAGAAAGAAGGCGATTAATAGTCCCGCTTCTGATTACTCATCACTCTGCCCGATAGTTATGCGAGAAGTATATAGTTGTCAGTAGGTAAATTAAAGCAAAGTGTTAATATGAACCTGTGTATTATTTACTAACCAAGGCCCATCATTACAATTTCAAAGGAAATATAGTTTCGGAAAATATAATTTACCCACATAAATAATAACAGCACATATTGGTAGCTAGTTAATTTTAGTGTTAACGAGCTTATCTATGAATGTTGTTTCATCTGCTATGAACCTAATTGAATTCTTGAAGTATACTCCTTCAGTGAAGTCGAGTCAGGGCATGAATCAGAACGACAAATAATTTAATGAAATTGAACAGCATCAAATATTCTTCCAACGGATCTGACTGTATAAGTCACTGAGAATTAGGATTGTCTTCGTATCATAATTGTGACTAATAGAAGTATAGCTAATCACTTCAACTCAAGAGAAACAAACAGCTGTTGGACTCTAATAGATTTTTTAAGTTGGAGTGATATGCTGTGTCTATTATTAGTCCTATTTTCCCCGAAAATGAACTAATGCAAGATTTTCGAGATATCAGATATACTAGGAATTTTTACTTCAAAGCGAACAAAAATGGAGGCATTATATGACCTTAGTGATAGAGATCTGTTGTATTTTCCCCGGAAATATATACTATTGCAGTGTACGGAAGGAAAGCAGTCAGGTCCGGGAATATTTTTTAAAAATCCGTTTTAGACCTCCTAGATCACGATTTTCGAAAACAATTTCATTTCATATATATATATATATATATATATAGATATATATATATATATATATATATATATATATATATATATATATATATATATATATATATTTGAATTTTTTCCGTGTTCCATTGGTTCCATTGGCGTCTCCAGTGGCACGCATCAAGTCAAATGAGCTGAAATAAGGTACCTGGGGTTGTTTTCTTCATTAGAAAAAAAAAGTATCACAATCTGTGTACATTTCTGCACCATTTGATATCCGAAGTATTTTCCGAAGCAGAACGAAACTAACAAAATTTGGTTGAATATTTCCAACCGCCGTCATTTTTACATAGACATTTTGAAAACTTGCACAACTCCACAGCTTTTGCAGTTTCAGTTAGAGGGTCGAAATTTGGTACGTACATTGAGTTCATGTTGAAATACGATCCTTCGGGGGTTTCGACTTATTTCTCAACCGCTCTTCATGTCATGGTGACTATACCGTTCGAATTGCATCTCGATCTGTTTCGCCATCAGTACGTGATGCACGATTTTTTTTACAATAGAGGATTGAAATTTAGTGCGTGGATTGAGTTGATGTTGAGGTAATTTTCTTCGTTGGTTTCAACTTTTTTTTCAACCATGATGCACTGAATTATTTTCTACTATTCAATTCAAATTGCTGTTCAAGCCTGATTTTTCAAAATATAATTCAATCTGTTAGAATCGCATCTCAACTCGATGCATTTCGCGTGAAAAATGCGACCTGAGTGATGGAGCTCTGCTTCTCATTAGTTTTTTCTCAAATTATTACCTTACCCTTCTTCGTCCCACCTTGAATTTGTCTATAATATTATTTTTAGGTCAAATTTTTGTGTGTGTAGATAATAATACATAAAGGATCAGAACTCCTTTTTTAATTGCACTATTTCTGAGTAATATAAACTTCAATTCATTATGATAAGAATCAACTTTCAGATTAAAAATTGAATGTTTGTAAGGGTCTCATTTCAGAACTAGAGATACGTTCTAACGCAGAGGTACCCAAACTTTTTTTTCTCATAGATCACTTTGAAAATTCTGCTGGTTCCGGTGGACCCCCTGCAGTTACATTTCTACCATATTCCCAAAACTGGACAAAAATATGAAGATTATATCTAACTATGGAAATTTGCGTTGCGGCTGAGTTGCAACCACGAATTTACACTTTTCGAAAAAAAGTCCGAATTTATTGGTTAATTAATTAAGTGAATTGGTGGAAGTCAAAAAATTGAAGTTGGCCTATCACAAAAGTGATTCCATCTAACTTTACTTTTCACAAATCTACTCAAAGCACAAGAAACCAATTAATTCTCACTTATTTTATTTAGAAAACTGGTAAAAATGAAAAGAGAAAAAGTTTATTTTTTGTGTTGTATTTATTCAAATATGTAATCAATACACCATTAAGTATCAGGTTTAAATCTCATTGTAATATGATAACAGTCGTGATATAATTAGACATAATAACGTAACGTAACTTCTGCAATGACAATCACAAAATAGTCATAATTTTAATGGGAGGAATGTTCTTGATGGATTGACAGCAAATTATCAATATTTGGCTTCAGTTTTGTTAGTAATAACCGCATATCTGCTCCTTTTTTTTTGTTAAAAAATTGGTTTTCAACATGATATGACGAGGAAAACGCTATCAAAAGCTTTTTCGCAGTTCCCCTTAGTCCAGGATATTTTTCAGGTATTTCTGCCTGCAGCCAAAATGTTTGATACCATTTTTTTAAATTCCAGCTTCAGCACTATGAGTACTAAGCTCGAGTAGCTTCTCTTGCAATATCACATTCTCCACTTCCGTTTCATCAAATGGATTTATAATCCACGGTGGTATTTCCATCGTCCGAATATCTTCAAAAGTGATTCTGCAGTCATCATGCAGGGCAATTGAATGTTGGACGTACCTATGTCTGAATATTCTCATCAAGGCAGTCATTGATATTCGTATTTATATTGGTAAAGAATAACTTCGTGCTAGATTGCAAGCAAGATAGGTGAAGTCAAGCCAATATTTTAGTTCTTCACTATCGAAACCAGATAAATTTTCGTGGACCCCCGCTTACGAATTGTGAACCCCCATTATTTTGTCACACCAACGTAGACCCCCTCCGAGTCTCCCGTGGACCTTTGGGGGTCCACCTGGACCACTTTGGGAATCAATGTTCTAACGTAACGCGTGTTGTCTTAGTGCATTTCCTATTCGTCCAGCACGAAGCTGGATTGGAAAACTTTGAGTACCAGAAATGCCCACAAGCAGATAAAACACATCAATTATTTGGATTGCATATTTCAACAGCCAAACATAGATATACCAGAGAATATTTCTGAAGCGAACCATGAAGCTATGGAACGTTCTTTCCTCAGACATGTTTTCGGTTTGCCATGACTGGCAGTGGTTTGAATCTAGCATGAACTGCCATTCATTGAAATCATCGCGAGGCCCTTGAGAAGAGTTCCGAGCTTTCATTTTCCCGAGAAATGCTCATAAAAAATTAGGCAGCAAATTATTTGAATGGGCGCGGTATGGTAGAATTTCCCATTCATTATAGACAATCCACCGTTGTACCTTCAGTTCTTCAATCTTATATGATGATTATAAGATAATTCCGTATCAACAAAATGTTACAAATTCAACAATTTCTGTGAAGACTCAATTTGTTCTTTCAATTTTAATATTCGAGAGTAGAATTTTGCTATTAAACCTTTGTGATTAAGCGTTAGTAAAAAAGGAATAGCCAAATATAGATTAACCAAATCTAGCTTTTATTGAGGTAGATACTTTACTTAAGCAAGAAGAAAATGAAAATTACTCAACGGGTGACACCTTGGGAGGTTACAATTATCGAATATATATTACTTAATTTGTAAGCTGCAAGGTCGAATGATATTATGTGGTAAGAGGAACCACAAAAACCTTTTCCGACTTTATACAAGAATGTTTAAAATTACACCTAATCTAGAGAAAATTTATGTTTTGGATGCGACTGATGGTTAGTTGGATATTCTGCAGATTTGGAAGGTGTTGAAGAAATAGAATCTGTATTTAAAGTTGATCTACTAGACGAAGGGGTGGTTAGTTGATATTATCCATTAATTTGGGTTATTTGTGCCAGAGTTTTTGGATTAGTTATTGTATTTCAGTCGGTATCATTATACTCAAATGTTTTGATTCACTTTTATCATTTATGACTACAGTTACATTTCTTCGAATAATATTTCTGAAATTTCTGAGCAGTTTTGATCTTTTTCTAATTCTTAAAAGTTGATGCAATTAAAGTTGAAATTATGATTCTCATTAGTTGTTTGTTTGATAATTGTTGTAGTTTGTGTTCTCGCATAAGTGAGTGGTTATAATCTCTCCTCAAAATTTTGGAAAGTTTGCCAGAAATACCTAATATAATCAAAATATTTGCAGGCTATGACTATAAACTTGATATTTCTTCTTATATAATATAAATATATATATATATATATATATATATATATATATATATATATATATATACATGTATACCTATATATATATATATATATATATATATATTTTTTTTTTTTTTTTTTTGAGCAGTTTTGATTTTTTTTTAATTTTTAATTGTTTATGCAATTAAAGTTGAAATTTTGTTTTTCTTTAGGTGTTTGTTTGATAATTGTTGTATTTTTTGTTTTCGCATAAGTGAGTGGTTATAATCTCTCCTCAAAATTTTGGAAAGTTTGCCAGAAATACCTAATATAATCAAAATATTTGCAGGCTATGACTATAAACTTGATATTTCTTCTTATATAATATAAATATATATATATATATATATATATATATATATATATATATATATATATATATATATATATATATATATATAATATTTTCTGAGCAGTTTTGATCTTTTTCTAATTCTTAAATGTTGATGCAATTAAAGTTGAAATTATGATTCTCATTAGGTGTTTGTTTGATAATTGCTGTAGTTTGTGTTCTCGCATAAGTGAGTGGTTATAATCTCTCCTCAAAATTTTGGAAAGTTTGCCAGAAATACCTAATATAATCAAAATATTTGCAGGCTATGACTATAAACTTGACATTTCTTCTTATATAATATAAATATATATATATATATATATATATATATATATATATATATATATATATATATATATATATATATATATATATATATATATATATATAATATATATATATATATATACTTTACAGTTAAATACTGTACTCGGATACAACTCAGAGACTTGGAGCTTGACTATATATGTTCTCCATATGTTTTTGAGAGAGTGAAAGAGGTTCTGGGTGAGATAAATGTTATGAGGAGTGAGTAACTTCGACCATATCAAGCGGCGTGTAACATGGGTCTATCAACTCGCGATTCGAAGATGCCAAGAAGAATGAAACCTGTCAAACTATCATACGATTTTTTATTATCATTTATAACTTAGGTTTCTTGAGTTATAAAAAAACAGCTATGGATACAATAAAAATTATGATTGAAAAACTTTCGTTTCAATTTAAATACTCCTTATAACGGGAAGTTCCCGCATTAGCTTCAGCACTATGCATCTAAGTATTTCATTTCAAAATGGATTCACAATAACTAATGGCCTCCAACATTTTATTATCAATTTAATCAGAGGTCGTATTGATTATTTTAAGGTGAAAAAATATTCGAAAATGATTTCATTAAGTAGCGATAAAATCCATTTCAAAATACGCATGATGTGTAATGCATAAACTGTAACATGTCAAATTACTACCTTTTGTAGGAGCAAGTGAAATATCAAATTTTCAATTAGCTTTGAATGACAATTTGAAAGGTACAAATATCAATTATATCCCGTGGTAATAATCAAAATTCTCTTTTGATCATGAATGACAACATCGTTTTCCTATTTTCGCTGCTGAATACTCATACAAAAGCAATGCCGCGTAAGCGCCTGCCTCTAAAACGGAATATAGTTTCTGGGCTTTGTCGCCATGCTTCACGATTGATTAACATGACATAAACAAGCACAAAATTACCTAAAATTTCAAAAGTTCACGTCAGTCACGTAATTAAAAGGCTAGAATACCGCTGCGTGTGAGTGACACCAGTTTGAGGCACATGGAAAGCTAGATGTCGTCGAACAGATGTGGACTAGCCCCCATCAATACCTGTTACAGGTCACAGCCTCTTCTTGCTGTGCATAGAGAGTCAAAAGTGAGAAAACGTAGTGCTTCTTATATATTTGTATATCTTATATATAAAATATGCGTAAGCAGCAGAGCCCCCTCACTATGAGCGTATTTTTCGCGAAGTGAATCACATCAAGCTGAACGGAATGAATCATTGCCCAAAAAAAACTGAAAAATACCATATAATGGAGAAACGAACTGAAAATAGGAAAATAATTCATTTTATTTTAAGAAAACATGTAAATTTGGTAGTGCATAAGAAAAAATTCATAATACCTCCGAAGGGAACTTTCTTAACATAACCTCAATACACGTGCAAATTTTCACAGTTCAGAGGTGCAAACCCCGTTTTCTTTCAGCTCCATAGAACCTTCAGAAACCCGAGAATGCCTTATTTCGAATATCCACATTAACGGAAAAAAAATTGCAGTATTACCGATGCGGCTCCTGTCTTGATAGACAGAAGCTTAGTTTTGAAGACAAGATTGATAAAAATAATAGGGAAATATCGAATGAGTTTGTTGGAGTTAACAGAGTCATTCATCAGGAATCCTTATCTTCCAAAAATGTGAAGTACTTAGGCTTAATCAAGGGATTTGTTAAGAATTATTTTTTGCGGTGCGTGACCCCATTGCAACTTTCATGTCACAAAAAGCCAGATGAATAAATACTCAATGACTTGTGGCTTGTATGTGCTTTTTTTGGTAGACATGACCTAACACATGAACCCTAATACAAAATTGCAGGAAAACGACTAGATCTTCACTCAGATATTTTCGTATATTGATGCATTCCAGAAAAAAATTAAGATTGTAAGAAACTCAGATTAAAAAGCGAAAAGATTCTAGCATTATATGCAAACAATTGGTACAATTAACCAAAATCAAGTGGGCAAGTATCCTCAACTTTAAAGATATCTGAGAACAAAATTTCAAGTCATTTTAAAGACTTTCGCAAAATAAATAAGATAGAGTTGCTAATTTTCAACAATCTATTCAACTTGGAAGTTATATGGACACCAATCCATACACAAAATAATAGAGTTGATAGATTTCCAGTGTGATAGTGTTATAATATAGGACAAACTGAAATACCGCTACCGCAATTTATTAGCAGTGATTTAAGAGTTTGGGTAACTATCCAAATTTAAAAAGCATGATCATATAGCACGAAACCTGTTTATGTTAAAAAGTTCGTATTCATGCGAGCAGATATTTCTTATTATCAAAATTTATATAAACAAATATCGTTCAAGGAGTACTGCTAAACATCTGCTAAACATCTTCAGTCTATACTAATTAGTCAAGATAATTTACACAGGTAACTTTATTTTATAGATACATATTAGCAATATTAATTACCAAGTGTAAGGTATAAATAAATTTACCTAACTAAGCGGGGTTTTCCCGCTAACCCTCCAAAGATTTTGAAACGGACCTTTAAAAAATCTAGTCTGACACCCTTTCTCTAAAGCATATAGATATTTCATCATTACTTTCAACTATAAATCAAGCTCAAACTATCCAGCCCAATAGGTCAATATTATTAGAAAAAAACCTGTTTGATTTTAACGATTACCTAGGATATAATTGAATATATGACCACAGTGTGGCTTTATAAGATAGTATTAGTCTTCTTATATAAGACATCAAATTTGAAATGAAAACTATAAGGGTTTCATTGAATAGCAATCT
Source organism: Cynegetis impunctata (assembly GCA_030704885.1). Classification (NCBI taxonomy): domain Eukaryota; kingdom Metazoa; phylum Arthropoda; class Insecta; order Coleoptera; family Coccinellidae; genus Cynegetis; species Cynegetis impunctata. The sequence goes on from JARQZK010000761.1 coordinate 55,241, forward strand.
TGTAAATGACACTGAAATTTGCTCAATATTTCCATTTTGGAATTATTGTATATAAGAAAGGAGCAGAATCATGTGAACTTATTGCAAAGGTCCGGTACAAATATATGATTTCCAACTCTGTTCTGAGAAAATGAGCGACAAAAGAGAAACGATAAAAAGCCCCTGTTGTTACCATATGGCATCAGTGACGCAACCTGTGCTGATGAAAAGAAACCATTACTCATTTTAATAAAATTGGGCTGCTCCTGTAGTAGTCAACGGATCATCTGTTTCTGTAAACTATTTCAGAATTGAACACATAATTAGTAGAAAAAATAATTAAATTCATTCATGTTCATATTATTTTCATATGAATGAATATAAAATTCTGTTTATTCTAGGAAGTAGATGCAAAATTATTAGTTTGTCATCAGATTCAATTTACATTTTCCTGAAAGAACTAATTATTATAGATGCTCAAAATTCAACAAACAATAATTTATATATATATACATATATATATATATATATATATATATATATATATATATATATATATATATATATATATATATATATATATATATATATATATATATATATATATATATATATATATATATATATATATATATATATATATATATATATATATATATATATATATATATATATATCATAATTCAGTATCACAGTTAAAATATACTTGTAGATCGAATTAATTATGAATTGAGTAAAAGTGTGTAGTGTAGAACACGTTTTTACATAACGTATTATTTTTGATCCAAGTTTAATTCATTGATATCAAGAGGCCCTCCTCGAATAATTGAGTGATTTTGACAAATCTCATGCAAAAATTATAGATCATTTCTTATAATCTCACCTTTCAGAAGAAGCCTTTCGTTTGAAACCAGCAGTATTTACTTCAGTTGGCATGAATATGTCCGACAATTCTGAAGGAGAATGTGCAGGATCCAATACCGCGTGCTCATGGTTCCTCACGTACTGCAGGGTGGACTGAAATATTTCAAGCTTGAATATAATTCGATTTGTATTCCTCGGTGCTTGTTGTGTTTTAATATAATCATGTTTCTGAATTACATATGTAAATTATGTGAAAGTCAATCAAATTGAAAAATAATTACTTTCTAGATATAAAATGAATTGAAAATCCAGCATCTTGTACAACTTTTATTGATGCCAGCTCATTTTTGAAATTATGCTATATTGTTCATTTTGGGTATATGTATACTTCTTCATCGAATTAAATCTTGAACGTTGTTCACTGTGATGAATATTTATATAACACACGCCTTGAGGAGCAGAGGTAGAGTAACCATCTATGGAGCAGGTGTGCTAGGTTCGAATCCTGGGTTAGTTATTGATATTGATGTATGTCTAAGAGTTTCAGTGGTTCGAACTATTTAAATAGAAAGGAGATGTTCCGGGTGTCTGATTAAGAGAGGTAACCCGCTGTATCTCAGAAACTATTCGTCGTAGAATTTTGAGGTAAAAAATGTTGTTAGTATAGTGGCCAGCATAAAATCTTGGAGATTATTTTCAGATTTGCAATATGGCGGCCATTCCCTGAAATAAACCTAGTGAATGTACCAAAAAAATATTCTCCACTTCAAGCTACGGTTCATTCGAGTAATTTTTGTTCAACACTTTTTGAAGTGGTGGAAGGTATGAAATGAAGTGGTGGAAGGTAATTTAATATTTTTTTGAATAAACAGCTGTAACCCTTGAACGAATGATGGTCTAGTTGGGAAACGCATATATTGCTGCATACATATGCTGCATCAAACCCATTTTATCTGTGATGTCAAATTTTTAGTGATGCGACTAGAGCGTGTTGTTTGATATAGCAACAGGAAATTACTAATTTCTCAAAATAATTTTATCAGAAAAATTCAAAGCCCAATTACTGAAACCAGCTCATTCATACCATTTAGACTTATATATTTTTCTGAAAGAACGACCCCTCTTGCATGATTATAATTAGAATATTACATCATATTTTAATCCAAGTAATGCATTTTAGGAAACTATTCATTAACATTCATGCATGTCTAAGATTAGATTTTAGTTGGGATTGTATCGAACGTAATCAATTGAAAATAATCTTATTAGATTAAAAACACTCAAAACACTGCCTCATATTTAAATCACACATAATTATGTGAAATACTTGGAATTCATATATTAACAATACATAATGCAAAATATCTATTTTTATTTGGAATTTGAAACACTTTTTTCGCATTTTATATTTCATTTGAAATGCTCTTTTATACATATTTTTTAGTGGTGAAATGAGAAATGCTTCAATATTTTTGTTTGTGCTTCTTAATTTTAAATCACTCAATTTCTATGAAAATCAACTTGTTCATGAATGAACCCATATTTAGTGTTACCATTAATATCAAGATTACCAACTACCAAGCTGCTACCAACAAACAAATATTGCAAAACTGTTGATCACATGCTTCACTAACTAAACGAGATATAATTCGAAAAAAGTTATTTTGAAAATATGTATTTTGCAATTGAATTTTTTTTAAAGTCATTTCGCAATTGCATTTCAAATGAAATATAACAAAGTATATGCATATTGCATTAAAATTCTTTCAATAAACTATTGCGCACACCTTTTTTTGATTCACCTATTCATGCAATTTTTCACTTTGAGTTATGATTCTGGGTACCAACAATCCTACTCATATCAAGGCATTAAGAAACCTCTTATAAATTAAGTTTTACATGGAGAGTAGTTTTCTAATTCCCACGATGTTTTCTACGCAATAATATCATATACTACCAAGAAATAAATCTGCCATTGAGTTGATAAGTCTTTTTTGCGGCCATAATTGCAACAAATGCATACATTACTTTAGGAGTGATCTGATGGATTATTCTTATATTATTTGTTAACAATAACGTATAAATTTAACTACCACTTTCGAAACTTATATTTCATCCACGTTTGAGAAAGTTGATTAAGTTTGAAGAAAAACTCTTTTTCAAATATGAATATTCAGTTATAATATCACAAGAGCATCGAAAATAATCGATTATACTTCCGATTATAACACCACGAGAGCCCAGCTCGAATGGTGTTTTAAGAGAGTACTTCGAGTGACGAGGTTGGTATAATCGATTATTTTCGATTGCTCGAGTGGTATTCGTTACGATTATATAGGTCATGTATTAATAAGCCAATAGAATCCGTGAATTTTTGCATAACTACTGCGTATTGATGAGTGAATATACCCTTGACGACGTGATATAATCGTTTTGGTGTTTCGCCTCGTGTCAAAAGGTGAATATTTTCATATTGACGGTGTTTTGACGTTTGTCAAAATAAATTTATATTTTTTATTCGTTATATAATCAGTAATAATATCACAAGAGCATCGAAAATAATTGATTATACTACCGAGTCACGAGACGTATTTTGCGAAACACCACGAGAGCGCAGCTCGAGTGGTGTTTTAAAAAAATACGCCGAGTGACGAGGTCAGTATAATCGATTATTTTCGATTGCTCGAGTGGTATTCGTTACGATTATATAACGAATAAAAAATATTAATTTCTTTTGACAAACGTCAAAACACCGTGAATATGAAAATATATATACATTTTGACACGAGGCGAAACACCAAAACGATTATATCACGTCGTCAAGGGTATATTCACTCATCTATACTACGTCGTTATGCAAAATTCACGGATGCTATTGGCTTATTCATACATGAGTTATATAATCGTAACGAATACCACTCGAGCAATCGAAAATAATCGATGTTATTGACCTCGTCACTCGACGTATTTTCTTAAAACACCACTCGAGCTGAGTTATATAATCAGAAATATATCCCATACTGTATTATAATAAGCAAAAGAATAGCGGTTTGCAATATCAGGACTTTTTGTTTAGGTATAGTAAATCCTCATTTCATTCTGGGCGTACCTTGGTCTAGATATTGCCGTTTTATTATTTGTGTTGACGGAACTGTTACTTGATGAAAATCAATGAGAAGCATAAAAGTAAATATCTATATGTTGAAGTTTCCACATAGGTATTCAACAACACTAAAATAGGAATCTCTCTAAAACTTCACTCTCTTCCAGTTCAAATTTCAAACTCGTCTCTCAACATTGGTAGTTAATAAGTGGAAAATTTTCAATCAAACATGTTCTAGTATATCTATATATGGTATCTAATATATCAATCGTTCGTAAGGTTCACATAACCATTGAATTCTATATTTACCAATCATTTTGAAATAATGGTCATTCACAAACGTGTGCTACTGTTTATGATCAACAAAACAGTACCAGTTTTTCACTTATATGCAAAAAAAATTTCGAGGGAAATTGAGTTTACCTATATTTTTTAGCAGGTTTTCACTTTGAAATCCTGCTTATTAAAATAGTTGTAAATAGGTAGTTTCGTATGATATCTTGGATATAATTGGTTGGGGGGTTGACCCCCTGAGGGAGGAAATAAATCTTGTTTACACGATAACGCTCGCAATTTTGGAGTAGTAGGGTTGAAAAAATGTGAGTAGCTATTTTCGAAAGATATCTTTGATGGGATTGGTTTTGGTTCAAATTGGTTGGGGGGAGAATACATGATTCATGCTTACATGATAAAGGGCGTGATTTTGGAGCAATTGGAGTGAAAGTTTGTGAGTAGGTTTTGTATGATATATTGGAAAGGATTGGTTTCGGTAAGAATTGCTTGGGGGGTTGACCCCCAGGAGAGGAAATAAATCTTGTTCACATGATAGAAGGCACAATTTTGGGACCATAGAATCTTTGTCTGTAGGTAGTTTTGTATGATATTATCTTGGATGTTATTTATTTCGAAATAAATTGGTAGGGGGTTGACCCCCCTGAAGGAGAAAATACATATTGTTTACGCGATAGAGGGCACAATTTTAGTTTTTTGGATTTGCAACAAAAATCATAATTGAATTAATAGATTTTTTAAACTGGGTACGTTTTGGAAAAATGCTTTTCTAAGCTCGCTGCGATAGTGTTTTTCAGTTATTATTACCACTCAATAATTTTTTGTGATTAATTCAGCCAAATATATTTAATCGTCATAGTTTGTGAGAATGATTTTCTGTGCTATCACAAAGTAAATAATTTTATTCGGATCAATTATTCCTTCTGTTCCACTCAATTTCGAAATATTGGCGGTGCGATTCTAATTTTCCTGAAAATTCATTAATTTGAAAGAAGGAATTTGCTGCATATTTCGCAATTCCAAAATACTCACACGAACTGCCTAGAAGTGTTAACTGCAGTAACCTTGTTTAATTATTGAAAATTGTAAAACGCACATGGCTACGAATGGCTGACAATCAATTCAAAACTGCGAAACTGCCGTAAGATTTTAGAGTCCCGCTCAGAGTTTTGTCGAACAAAGTTTTGACTATTATTTTTTAATTTTTTTTCGGGTTGTATACTGTTTCAATTGGATTCGAGTTTGATTTATGGTCCAATATAATCAGACTATTCAAATGTTAGTGTAAAAATGTTTAGCTAACGGCAGCTAATTACACCCCACTGTTGAACAGAGTAAAAATTTAGTATGAATTATTTACGTAAGATGGATTTCAACAATCAATTAAGATCAATTTTCATTATAAGTAGGTAAATAATTTTTTATAATAGAACATAAATAGAGAGAATGGAAATCAGAAAAAAAGTTGTATAGAGTAGTTAATGAGAACTAGTTTATAGTAATATCTCAGTAATTTGAAATCCAGCTAGGATTTACTGAGCTGAGAAATGATCAAAGAAAAAAGATTGAAATATTATTATTTTTTTCGTATAATTTTCAACCAATCAGAACGGTCAATTTAGTTAAGTTGCCTTGTATATTTTCGATAATACCTGATTACACATAGAGTTAAGATTTTTACTCAATTTACTCAATAAATAATCGTATCAAATACAATACATACTTCAAAATAAATAGGATTATACATCTCAAACTTCCTGCATAATTACCTGACACTCTTTGTAATGATGGAACAAGTTATCGATGTATAACCTGATTATTTTGAAGTACTTATAGTATTACTACTGATTATATAACTCATGTATGAATAAGCCAATAGAATCCCTGAATTTTGCATAACTACTTCGTATTGATGAGTGAATATACCCTTGACGACGAGGTATAATCGTTTTGGTGTTTCGCATCGTGTCAAAATGTGAATGTCTTCATATTGACCATGTTTTGACATTTGACGCAATCGAAAAAAATCGCTTATACTGATCTCGTCACTCGACGTATTTTCTTAAAACATCACTAGACCTGAGCTCTCGTGGATGTTTCGCAAAATACGTCTCGTGGCTCGGAAGTATAATCGATTATTTTAGATGCTCTAGTGATATTATGTTAATAAGATTAGCTCTTAAATTAATCACAGGGAACAGAATTTAGGACAATTTATCATTCGCATGCATATTTAGAAAAATAAACGAAAAAAGAATCACATTTCACTAGTCCCATTGCATGATTGTTCATTATATGATGAATATCAATCTGTATTATTTCAGGTCTAGTATATAAACTTATTATAACATATAATATAATAAAAAGAGTTTAGTGTATCAAAAATTGCCTTTCAGACATGTAATATCACAAGGTGTTCCTACATCACTCATACAAAATGATTACTCCGTAGAATTTGAACAAAAGAAAATCTATTAACTCATATTTCACAATTAACTGATGAAATATCACATATTTCAAACCCACATAATATCAAAGTAGCTAGATTGTGATAAATTGGATATCGGACAAAATTTCAAAAATTTAGAGGAAAGATTAAAAGCACACAAATAATGCAAAAACAAACTACAGCACTAATCAAAAAAACAATCAATGAAAATCATAATTTCAACGTTATATGCACCAAATTTTCGGAAATAGGAAATGATCATAAATGCCGATAAATTTTAGAAATGTTGCATATCTGAAAAAAAATTAAATTGATGAATGATAGAATACATGTAACACATTCGAGAAAAATATATACAGATTCATTTTATAACATGAATCAAAACACAATAATTATGCACAAACAAGCCAGTGAGGCCTCGGTAGCTCAGCGGTAGAATGTATTGCTTGTAAACTGAGGATTGTAGGTTCGAGCCCCACCTTGCTCTTGGGGGGTGTGTAAGTCCAATGAAATTTAGAGGTTCTAAATAACTGTTGGGTAATGACTCATTTTCAAGCCCATTAGCCGTTCGGAACTAGCGTAACACAGTAGGTCCCATGAGTTTAAAAAAAACCCAGTCTCAAAAAATTCCACTCATCTAACCACGCCTTTCTCTAGTACATCTTCACATCTTCAGAATATCGAAATGGCTTTCCTTACTATCTAATAGTAGCAAACCTGACTACTAATTTTGGACTGAATAGAACGTAATTTTTTTTAATAATAAACGTCATATAAGTTTTGAAGAAGTCTTGAATTGTATTCAATTCAATTAAGTCATTTTTTCAATATGCCTGTTATTGCTAAAAATACAAATATCTACATATATAAATATAAATATATATATATATATATATATATATATATATATATATATATATATATATATATATATATATATATATATATATATATATATATATATATATATATATGTATGTATATAATATGTATAAACTCATGGACAAAATTAACGCAACACTTAAAATTATACTTATTTTTGATTTGAAATAACTCTTTTAATTTTCAACCAATTGCATTGATTTTTTCGGCTTATTGTAGAAAATTCATTGGAATTATCAAAAGAATTTTGAATTTATGTAAAAATAAATTGTAACCACTCTCCCTTTCAAGATATATTTATGCCCGAGCTAGCAGGGAGATTGGTTAAACATATATGGGTTCTAGTTTGTTTTCAGTAATAACAACAAGATAAAATGAAGGTATTTACTATTTTCTTATTACATAGAATGAGACTTATCTGTTCTTTTTTTTAAATTTAATTTTCTATCGACGTCTTAGATTTTTTCCTAGGTGGATTGTACTCTTGACTTCTGCCCTATCTTTGTCCCTAGTTTCTTAGTAGCTCCAGCTGTGGTTTCATAGTAGCTTTAGTTAAATGTTCCAGCCAAGGTGAATATTAGCTCCAGACAAGGTGAATGTTAGCTCCAGACAAGGTTATCTTTTAAACTCCAGCCAAGGTGATTTTCTAAACTCCAGCCAAGGTGACAAAAATAATTCGGGGCAAATCAACATACAATCTCAAACTTAATATTTTCCAAGAATATCTGTAGGGTATCGATGGCCAATTCAAATTAACATTTAGATTTATCTCAAGGAGAGATGCTAAGAAAGACAGTATATGTTCCAACATTAAACTGAACATAAGATAAGACCACGTGAAATTTGCCATCGTTAGCCTACAAAAATCTTGTGTCAAATTGAGAGAATGAAATAAGCAAATAAATTAAAAATATTTTAAATTAAGAAATGTAAGATGATTATTTCAATATTGAAAGATAAATAATTTAACATAGATAAATGAAAAAAAATGAAATGGCGGAAAAATGAAACAAGGAATCAATTCAGATTTTCCAGATAATGCATTTATACGAAATAATTATATTTCTTCTCATAACTTACCGTCTATCAGACGCCACAGATACTTAATAAATTTTAATAAACTTTAATAAAATATTCGTTTAATAGATATGAATACAATTTTAATATCTAACGATGTGGTATCTTCAACCGATACTTGGGAAAAGAGGGATGTAATACGTGCACGTGCAAATAAGACGCTATCTCGATACTCTCATTGTATCGGTTGATAGCTTGAATCACGGTATTTCGGTGTAGAATTCAGTGGCGGCAGTTAAGTGGAGAATTTACACGTTACAAAATTTGAGAATGTATTATACCGGGTGGAATGAAACAATATTTATGTACCTTAAATTCTGAACACCCTGTGGGGTAAACTAAAGGCTACAAATTATTTCTTCATAAATGAATAGCAAGACTAATTTGTTCTTGATGTTTCGTTACTTGATTCAGTCCAATATTTGTCTCTTCACGAAAGATACCAATTTTCAAAGAAATCTCTATAATTTTTCTGAAGTTAAGAGAAAAAACAAAAAAATCTTAATATCAAAAGCAACAATTATTAAATTAAAATTAAACATAAACAAGTAACAAAGTAATACCGCGTAAATTGTTTATAATCTGCTGACGAATGTTCTCCCATTTTGCGAGAACTATACGTCCCAAATCTCAAATGTTTATGGGAGCAGGTAGGTACATGACTTTGAACCGATTTTTTTAGAACATCCAAAAGATGCTAAATTGGGTTTATGTCAGCACTTCGTAGAGGAAAGTCTAATTTTGGGCTGTGTATTTTGCCACCTTCAATTTATTTTATGGAGAATCACTCTAGGTTGATTTTGAACAAAAACTGTAGAGATTTCTTTGAAAATTCGTATCTTTTGTAAAGAGACAAATATTGAACTGAATCAAAAACAAAACATCGAGAATTAATTAGTTTTTCTAATCATTTAGAAAGAAAAAATTTGTAGCATTTAGTTCACCCCAGGTCTGCTTATATTAGGTGGTAGATTAGAAACCCTTACCCATATTATGTTCAAAATAGGTTTTTAATTATTCTTGAAAAATACAGTAATCTTAATTTCAACTATGTTCAATACTAGCACTATTCTAGAAAAAATGCTGTCGATTTGGAGAAAATTTAATCTGTATTCGGAGTTATATTGGAGAAAGAGAAGGTTAGTTGAATGGATGTTAAGGAATAATTCACAAATTTTGTGACGAAACTTCCAGTTATTGATAAATTGGGTTCTTTCAAACTCAAAAGGCCCACTTTTACTTATACCTACTAGATGAACAAGTATAAGTTAATCATAGACAAGAACCAATCGAATGCATATATATTTACGGAGATAATATATATATATATATATATATATATATATATATATATATATATATATATATATATATCTATATTTATATACATATATATATATAGGTATATATAAATATATATATATATATATATATACCTATATATATATATATATATATATATATATATATATATATATATATATATATATATATATATATATATATATATATATATATATATATATATATATATATATATATATATATATATATATATATATATATATATATATATATATATATATATATATATATATATACATATATACTTCTTCTAAAAATCATGATCCGAGGGCCTTCATTCAGTTAAAATTCAACAGTTTAAGAGAAAAATTTTGGTAAGGTATGGGTCTCGAATACTTGCAGCAAGGTCAATTTAATAACACTAAATCCATGCTAAGCAGAAATTCATTGCAGATATCTGTTCATTTGCTGTATTCAGCACTTGAATTTATATACATATCAGGGGCGGCTATTCGAAGGCGGCTAAGGAGGCTAAGCCTCCTCCTCAATAATATTCCGTGTATCACTAATATATTATATTGAATATTCAGCATTCAGCATATTCATATTAATCAAAATCGTATTATTTTATGCACCTACCTTCCTTTCAACCTACATTATATGATATAATTTATTAATTACGATAGAAGGTATTTACATTTACTGCATTTCATTCATTTCAAGATTTGTGGCAACGCTGCAGAGGCTTAAAAAGGTATATTTTCAACGTTCATTATGCCTGCCACAGAAAAGCAAACAACGGTGCGAATACTGCGAATGAATAATTCATTGCTATAGAAAAGGAAAACACATGTCTCACACAATGTCGACCAATCACAACTATAGGCTTTCGGGTAAAATCGAGTGAATTCGTTGGACATGGACCGTTGGACGTTGTCGTTGTCACTAGTCGTGGACAAAAACAGTTTCTTCGGTTTTAATTTATTTTATTGGCGTATTGTTTTCAAAATGAGTTCTGTTACTGAAGTTAGTTTTAAAAATTTCAATGGTGACTTAGTGGAATATTTTGTGATCCCATAACTTTAGTGCACTAAGTTAAAACGATAACGTTCTAATCAAAACATTTCGACCTACCCCGGAATTAAACAATTTGGTGCAGCGTAGCAGAATCGCGGTTTTAATATCAGAAATTATGAGAGACATCCTTGGCTTACCGGATCACAGGTAAAAAATAAATTATTTTGTTGGCAGTGTTTACTTTTTACTAGGGAAAATGTCTCTGTTTGGCACTGGCATCTATGCAGCAATTTTGGTAATTATCGATAATACAACAGACTGCCCCGATTTTCTTGAAATTTCGGATTATAGCTCATTTTGGCCTGAAAAAGCCGAATATGAAGTCAGATTTTGTCGCTGGTTCATCTTTTTTTTTTCAAAACCTTGAGCTGACCTGACCTTTTGTAACCTTACTTACCTAACCTACGAGTTCATAAAAGTATAAAATTCATGAAATAGATGAATTTTATTATAAAAAGACAATGTTTTAATTATATCTATAAAATATGTTTAGGTCTAAATGTATATTTTATTATTTTATTTTGTTGTTATTTTACTAAGTTTTGTTTGACTTTCATGACAAGAATTTTATTTTAATCTATTTTTGGGAGGGGCCCATTTTATTTCTGGCAAGAAAAAAGTCTCACCTCCCCGTTGGTTCTTGCTGGGCAACAATTGATTAATTCCTCGAATAGGTACCTATATAATATTTTAGGGGGCTTGTTTTACTTTGATTTTCTTTAAATTATAAGGCAGTTGACCTTGAAATCCTAAAAATTTTCGCCTATGGTGTATTTTTTAACACCTCTTGTAGCCTCCTTAAACCAACACCTCACGAGCCGCCACTGATACATATGTATATATATATATATATATATATATATATATATATATATATATATATATATATATATTCCTTATATTGAATACTCATTATATATACCTGATAAGTGCCGTTAATATTATGCTGATATTTTGAATACTTGCTGAACGCACAGTGATGTTATTGACATGAATTTCTATTATTCTTGTTTTTCTGTTAATGGACTATCATTGAAATTTCGCATTCAACTTTAGTCGATATATTTTTGTTTCATTCTCTTAATCTTGCAGGGTCCTTTCAATTACATTATATTCATTCCAGAGTAAAATTGCACAACCTTAATTCTATCAATTTATTTTCCTTTGGTACGAGTTCCAAGAATTTCGCACTCACTCCCTAAAATTTGCATTTTCACAGTTGCTACAAATACA